>CAUDMG010000173.1:1272500-1355000 GCA_958450375.1 Homarus gammarus
CCACCCACCCACCCACCCTACCTCACTATCAGGGAGGGTCAAGTTTCAGGGTGGTAGAGATGGTGTGGATGTGTGCTGGGTGGGGGAAGGCCTCACCTGACACCTGAGAGGTATTCCGCCACCTTACTAAGAAGACCTTACCTATGGCCGGGTTATATCTTACAGGTAAAGTTACCAGGTGAGTGACGTGTTGGGTGATGGTGTAGGATGGTGGTAGACCCCTCCTGAAGTTACCTGTTAGATGGTTAATTATCTCTCTCTCTCTCTCTCTCTCTCTCTCTCTCTCTCTCTCTCTCTCTCTCTCTCTCTCTCTCACACGTTTGTTATGGTCGTACATCTTCACCATACACATCAAAATATTTCCTTATTCGAAACCTGAGACGCACTTAAAAACTCGTTTACACCCAGAATTCAATTTGTCGAAAGAGAAGTAGGGAAGGAGGGTTGGGGAGGAGGAGGAGGGTAGGGGGAGGAGGGGGAAGGAGGGGAAGGGGAAGAAGGAGGTGGGTGATGTGGAAGGGTGAAGGGGGTGAGAGAAGAAGGAAGAAGGTAAAGGAAGGGAGGAGAGTATAGGGTGAATGGAAAGGTGTACATATGTATACATGAATGTGTGTGTGTGTGTGTGTGTGTGCGTACTTCCTACACACACACACACACACACACACACACACCAAAAAAAACAGAGACAGGAGAGGGAGAGGTGAGCAAAAAACCGCCATTAAAAACCACTTGGCACCTCCACTGACACAAGGGAGACACCCGACCCCACTTCCCCCTCCTTTACCCCCACTGCCCCCCTCCCCCACCTCCTCCCTCCCCTACCACCACCAGCCTCTGTCGCTACTGGGTGAGGCAAGTTGACAGTCACCCCGCTTGACAGATAACAGTCACCGGCATGACACTTAACAGTCACCCACATGACAGTTAAGTCACTCAGCTAACAGTAGACCGTTCGTCTCACTGAGTAAATAACTCAATTAACTGCAAGCTAATTAAAATTCGTTCCATCGACAGCCAGTTAACAGTTAAACGAAAGCAATTTGAGGCAACACAATTTCAGTTAATGTTCAAGCATATGCCAGTCATTGTTCAATAATTATCCAGTGAACATTTTCCAATTTTTTTCACCCTGTCAGTAGCCTTTAGTACCACTCATCAAATACAATATTTACAAATCTAACCAGTTAACAGTTAAGTCACTTACAACTAAATAACTTCATGAAACAGTTAACACCCCAACACCACCAAAACCAGTCTAAACAAACAGGTGAAGTTTTAAAAAGAACTCAAAAGCCTCCACAAATAAATACAACCAGTTACCAGTCAAATACCACCAAACTGTGATCACTTACCAGTCTAAAATTGAAGACGAAATATTACATAATTAACTTCACGACAAAAAAAAAATCTGAGGAAACATATTAATAATGAACATACCAAATCCTTTCAAATCTGACCACGAAGAACAGCCAATCGTCGTGGAAATCTGAAGGTGTTGTGGGGGGGGGGGGGAGGGTAGTTACCAATCAGCTGACCTAATCGATTGGGAAGATAACAGTCGAAATAGCAGGCGATGACACGGCAAGATAACAAGGAGATAACATGACCCAAGAAGCTTTCAAGGTGTTATTATGGCGTGGTAAGTCTTTTGTTCTCTCTCTCTCTCTCTCTCTCTCTCTCTCTCTCTCTCTCTCTCTCTCATTCTCTCTCCTTATACTTCTCCCTTTCTCATTTCTTCTCCTCTACTTCAGATTATCCCCCCCCCCCACTTCTTCTATTCTTCCTCTTTCTTCTACTCCTCCTCATCTTTCACACAACATTCCCACCTCCTCCTTCACCTTCATCTCTCTCCCGCCCCCCTGCCGCGTGACACCCCCCTCCCCCAACCCACCTCCCGCCCCCCTGCCGCGTGACACCCCCCCCTCCCTCAACCCACCTCCCGCCCCCCTTCAGCTCACTAGGTGTCAACAAGTCAGGGGAGGAATATTAATCTCTCCCAGATGTTTGTGTTAATTTGTCCCAGATTCTTAGGGACAATTTTCTTGTTAGTGTGGGTGAGTGTGACCAGAGACCTTAAGAGACTTTATTTACTCCCTTTACCAACACTGTTTTTATGATGGTGAGAGAGAGAGAGAGAGAGAGAGAGAGAGAGAGAGAGAGAGAGAGAGAGAGAGAGAGAGAGAGAGAGAGAGAGACAACTAAAATACAATTAAAACACACACACACACACACATACACACACAGAGGAATCAAAGACAAAACACACGAGAGACAAGGTGAAGACAAATGATTTCATGACCCGGAAAAAAAAACCCAGTGAAATAGCCGCTCCCATAAATTAATTCCGTGTTTCCTTTCGGTAGATTTATACCTGCCATAAATACCAGGAACAAGAGCAGTTACCCCCCCCGATACCAGATATCCACCCAGGCAGAAAGACAAAACATTCCCTAAAGTAAATCCCGACAGAACGACAGTACAATTCCCCAACAGAAACGATAAACATTCCCTACAGTACATCCCGACAGAACGACATTACGTCTACCACAGAGAACAGCAGAACATCCTCCCGAAGGAACGACAAAAAACCATCAACATCCCGACAGAACGATGGTAGATCTTCCCGACAGAACGATAGCAAATCAACGCCGAGAAACTGGGCAGGGTGACAATATTTTGAGTAATTGTGTCTCTCCTTATGTATGGAGAGAGAGAGAGAGAGAGAGAGAGAGAGAGAGAGAGAGAGAGAGAGAGAGAGAGAGAGAGAGAGAGAGGTATATATACAGCGTCCTGGGAGAGAGGGTCGTTTAACAAAAGGTTTCAGTGTAAATACAGCACAAAAAGGAGAAGAAACATGGAGTGAACACACGAGTTATTATCTACGATTCATTGACGATTTTTACAGTGGTTGGAATGACTCTGTTCATGTAGTGTGTGTGTGTGTGTGTGTGTGTGTGTGTGTGTGTGTGTAAGGTGATAGGGATAGCACATATGGAGGATGGAAGACGGAAGAGGTTATGTATATGTGAGTGAGCTAAGAAGGAAGAGGAAGAGAAGGAAGAAGAGGAGGTAGTGGCGAGGAGGTAAGATCTACCAGCTCATGTACACATACTTATCTCCGTCTTTGTATACTCTGTGTACGTGAAGGTTCAGGTGTATATATTAACCATGTGAGGGCGAGGCAGATGAATTAAGTTATACCCCCCACCCCAACTTAGCCCACAGAAGCTTTTACATATTAATCCCCACACCACATAACACAAGCATGTAGAGCTCCCCACAAGGCAAGCTGGGGAGGAGGGGAGTGGAGGTGGGAGGGGAGTAGAGCATAGGTGGGGGGGAAGAGAGGAGTGGATGTAGGGGAGGAAGGGAAGGAGGGGATAGGAGGTGGGGATGTGGGATAGGAATGGAGCAGGGGAGGGGAGGGGAGGGAGGGGAGTGAAGTTGTAGATGTGAGGAAGAGGGGGGGGGGAGCAGATGTGGGGAGTGGAGGTGGGGATGTGGGAGAAGGAGGGTCGTTAGCCCAGGGGTTGTTAGGGCAACATAACAAACTGTTAACGAGGATGGTTGATGGTATGGTCGTGTTGGCTGCGGTTGCTATCTTTAGTGTTCACCTCACCATCTTTCTTGCCTTGTGACAGGTTCGTGAACTGTGCCATCTGGCCCCGTCCGCTGTCTGGGAAGGGAGAGGAAGGGAAGGGAAGGAAGAAGAGGAGAAAATAAGATGGAGGGGAGGGGGGAGGTAGAGGCGGAGGTAGGGAGGAGGATGGGAAGATGGGAGGGGAAGGAAGAACATCGAAGAGGTGATGTGAGGGAAGGGAAAGGAAAAGAGGAGAGGAATACAGTGGATGATGATGGTGAAAGAGAGAGAAATGAAGTTGGGAGAAGAGGAGGAGGCGGGGAAAGGGGAGGTTGGTAAGGAATGGCATAGTTTATACTAGAAAGAGAGGGGGATACAGGTGGTACTCATGATGGTGGAGAGGGAAGGGGATGGGAGAGGAAAAGGTGGAAGTAGTAGATGAGGGGAAAAGGGGGGGGGGGGAGAATAAAGACGAGACGGTAAGGGGAGGAAATTTTGTGTCAATAAGGTATGAACAAAGTGACAAGTTAACTTTTAGTACTTCAAAATTAACACAATTACATAAAATAAACTTTCATATATTTCAAAATACACAAAATACACCAGTAATTTACATATTTATTTCGGTTACTTATCCTTTTAAAATGTGCTCAAATATACACAGCTGGACTCTTTCGTTAAACCAAAATACATTATCTATTGTTGTAATAAAAAAATAATTATATATATTCGTTTAGCAAAAATTTATAAAAAAAAAGTTGTTAATTAAATTTCCTACCGCTACTTCTCTCCTCTCCTCCTTCATCTATTCTCCCTCTCCTCTCTCACTCCAACCATTATCCTTCCTATCTCCCTCCCCCCATCCATTTTCCATTTTATCATTCATTCCCTTTATTTCATTCTCCCCTCCCTCTATCTCCCCCTCCCTTTAATTTTCCGTCCCCTTCATCCATCTACTCCCCTTCCTCTCCCTCCCTCCACCTATCTCTTATCTCTCCCTCCAACTTCATCCTCCCCTCCCCTTATTCACCTCCTCAATCTCCCCTTCAATCTCCCTCAAAAATCAACAAATTTGGCCCTGGGCTGCACAAAAACCCGGGTCGTCCAGGTGTGAATATCGCCGCCTTCTCACCTGCTTGGTCATCAGGTGTCCACATACACGGGCAGGCCAGGCTGTAACCTCCCCTCACCTCACCTGTAAAACCCTCCACGTCAAGCTGTAGCACCGAACTCGGGACCCACAAAACCCCTTTTAAATGGTCTTTTAGAAGATTAGAAGCGGCTGTAGGAGGCTCTTAAGGGGTTCAAGATGTAGTTTGGGTGGGTGTAATGCCCTGACAAGCGGCTGTTAACTCGCTCTTCCAAGCACCGGGCCTCTTGCTTTTAGTGCGTCATAAGAAGGCTAATTAGCTCGGACAGGTGAGGGGGGAAAGGGGAGGTAAGGAGGGGATGGGTTAGAGCCTACCTGTTGACGCCCCCGGTCAATTAAGTCTTCAAAGACGATGGTTATACTCCTTGAAGATCACCATCACCACAGCTACCACCACTATCACCGTCACCATCACCACCACCACCACCACCACTATCACCGTCACCATCACCACCACCACTACTACTACCACCACATGTCACCAATATTCTTAAAATCACTTCTACCACAACGTACCAACACCACCATAACCAATGTACCCCTCACCACTACTACCACCACTACCACACACAGCATCAGCACCACCCCTACCACCACAAACCTCAACACCAGTACTGCAACAACACACCAACACCACAAACAACACCACTACACATCTCACAACCTAACAACCACCATCACTACAACACCTCATCACTACCACCACCACCACAGCTACCACTACCACACACCTCACCATTACCACCATCACTCACCTCACCACCGCCATTACTACACCCACCACCACTACCTCCTCGTTAGCCTTGTCAACCAGTATTGCAAACAGTAATTAGCATGAGAGGATCGTAAATAAAAGTTCTCACGACCGGACTGGAAGAACGGCCACGCTCACCTCCAGGTCGCCCGCCCATCTCACGTGACGACTCGTTCCTCCATTTTCGTTATTGGGAGTAAATCATCTTACATTCTTCTCCAGAACAATTCATCTTACGTGCCTGCTTGGGGAGTCTTCTGCCATCCTTTCTTTCTTGGGAGCTATTTATCTCTCATACACACACACACACACACACACACACACACACACACACATACATATATAAGTTCTTGTCACGGATCAGTGTGGCTGAGACTTAACAACTAGCGGTGCTGAGAGAACATACATACGAGTATATTACACACACGGTTGTCAACTAACACACACACACACTCGTGACCATTACTTACATAACAACTAACAACTGAAACAAGAAACAAATCTACTTAAAAAAGTACACAAGTGAATAAAGTGGGAAGAAATAGGAGGAAGAAGGAGGAGTAAGAAGAGAAAGATGGTGGAAGAGGAGAAAGAAAGGTGAGGAAGAGGAGGTAGGGAATGGGGGAGGAGGCAGAAAGGAGGGAGGAGAGGAGGGGATTTATGTCTCTCATAAATCCCCTCCCTCCCCCCTACACCCCCGGCCTGGGAGTTTAAACTTGAATCAGGAAAATCCACAAATCAAGCAGTTGTTGTGGCCGCGTCGTCGTTAGCGAGCTGGCCGGGATTAATGGCCGGGGTCTCTATACACCAGTAGGGAGAAAATTCAGGATATTTTCGATTGTAGGGATTTTTTTTTTAACTATGATTCGGGGAAATTTTCGGTGGGTAGGGATTATTTCCTGTAATTTATGTTTAACTGTATAAATAAACTCAATTTATGCTAAAGTCACTAATAAATTTACCTGTAGTTTACCTGCCAGGGAAAATACCACCTGTGTAACGTTATCCAGATCGAACATTATTAAACCTTTTCCCAAGAACACAATAACACAACACAACACAACACAACAACACTTACCTGTAGTGCTGTAGCTAACCTCTCGTGCCTTTTACCTGGTTCATGAAAAATAATACCTGCGTGATGTCATACGGATCGAATATTCTTAAGCTCCTTCCCACGAATGACGATATGGATTATATTCCCTGATATTATTATCTGCACACACACACACACACACACACACACACACACACACACACACACACACACACACCTCTCTCTGTCATTAGCAATTTTCCGTATGAGCCGATTTCTGGCACCTCAATCTAGACTGCGTTACGTCTCAAATTGTTTTCCTGGCTATAGTGTTGTGTGTATTTGCTTGTTTGTGTACCGCTAGAGTGAGTCATAGTAGTCATGCATGTATTGGTACAAGTGTGGGTACAGTTATTAAAAACTAATTATAAACGATAAATAAAATAAGTTCAAAATATAATCATAAACAATATTTTCTAAACCAATTTTCCTTAAACTGGGAAAATATGAAGAACAAAAATAATAGTTATCAAATACTTACAAGAATATTTTCCCAAAGAAAAACAAAGACTAACACGAATATATTTCTAAACACGAAAACTATTTATTTTGAAGACATGCAATATTTCTAACCACTTTACACTATGCTAAATATATTTTATAAAATACACAAAACAATTTATTTTGATACTAATTTTAAGTTAATTATAAAGTAGCTGTTGGATATTTTTTAATAATTTTATATTTTGAAAATGTTTGTATTAATAATGCAAATGTGGATGCAATTATAATTATTATTATTATTATTATTATTATTATTATTATTATTATTATTATTAATTGTTGGAATATTAAATAACTGTAATATATATTTATCTACAGCATTTAATATTTTCATTATCTTCTCAAATATTATTACAAATGTCATTATTATTACTTCCATTATCGTAAATAGTACAATTATCACCTCAACTATTATTACTATTATAATTATCAACCTCCCCTCTACCACAACACACCCGGCACATCTTAATTACTGTATGATACAAGGGGTGTACCTGCCACCCACACACCTGTACTCACGTTTCATTTAAAGGTTCACCCAGGATACCACAGTGCTCATACATACCTGTAAATAGAAAAATCATATTAGTTATACATATACGAGTATGTGTAATGTATTAAAAGAACAGGCATACATTGCGTTACCTTTATGCGTATTCTAATTGAGTAGAAATAAGAAATAGGTGGATATACTGAAAAATAACCATTATTGTTATCATTGATGTTATTACTCTCAGTGTCTGTACCTGTAATTACACCAATACGTGTATCTGTAACTGTATCTGTATTTAAACCTGTACTTGTATATGTTACCTGTGTTGTACCTACACAGTTACCAAGTTACCTTTGTTGTACCTGTATTAAAACTACAAAAAATAAATTATTGTTTTTTCTTCTGCATCTTGGCTTCATTGAGTCCGTTAGATACAGCCTCAAATTATTATTTAATGCATAAAACAACAACCTACGAATCTCTGAGATATAGGTTGAAGATCTCCCTAGGATAGGCCTACCTGTACCACTGCCTACCAGTACGTCCTCCCTATTAGGTCGCTCTCTGGAGACACCCGTTTTCTGTGACGCCTACGGGAGGGACTACTTGTTCCTCCCAGGACGAACACCGAATATTATCTTTACCTAACCATTAAATCCTCAATATCCTTAACTAAAAGAGGAAACCAAAATAATAATCCCCTATCCTCTCCTATTTTTTTCCTATCCTACTATTTACTGATTGTGTCGTGGGTTATGGCATGTATACTGGATGTTATGTGAGAAGTCGTTGTATCACCTGGGGGAAATATTCCACTCTGGGGGGGGGGGGGGGGGGGGAGAGCCAGACATTCCCTACGGTAAAAATTCACAAGTGCCAGACGCCCCATGGTGACGTCACTCAACCGATTCATTCTCGGCTTCTGACGTCACGACTCTGGTAGCATTTTCCGCTTGAGATATTGACTATAAGAAAAAAAAATAAAATAAAACACAAGAAAAGCAAAAACACAGAAAAAGTTAAAAACAAACAAACACTGAAATGCTAAAACACACACACACACACACACACACACACACACACACACACATAAAACGTGATATAAAAAGGGGCCCAAACTTACACCACATTCTCACCCATCCTTATTTCCTTCACCTTCCTTAAATTAATTATCTCCACTAACACCTTCACTACGGGGCGCCACTTTTATTATTCTATTTATCTAATGCCAGACGATTTTGTTCAGCACAGACTACCCCCCCCCCCCTCCCCGCCCCCCACGGTACACTAGGGGTTAATAAAAGCAAATATAATTCTCAGCTGTGGTCAGTGTCGAGCAGCTGAGTGTGACATGATGGGGAAGATCGCATTAGTCAGTCAGTCAGTAAGTCAGTCAATCTGTCAGTAAATCAGTAACTTAGTAAGACAAGTCATTAAGTCAGTTAGTCATTCAGTTAGTACGTTATTTAGTCGGTCGGTCAGTAAGTCACTCAGTAAGTCAGTCATTCAGTGGGTCAGTAAGTCATTTAGTTGGTCAGTCAGTAAGTCAGTTAGTGGCGAGTGCCTGACCGTGTTAGACTGGTGAAAACTGTTGTTCAGTAAATATAGAGAGAGTTTTAAAGAGCTGGACGAAGCAGTTGAACAAAAAAAATCTATTAACCTTTTCTTTTACAAATTCCGAAGAAAGGTAAAAAAAAAAAGGTATGTGGGGGGACCAATTAACTCTCGTTCTAGCGATGATTGTGGAAGGTAATTAACCTTTTCTTCAACAAAAATTAAAAATTGCAAAAAAAAAAAAAAAAAAAAAAATCCTCGTTGATGCTAAGACTATGGAAGCCATTTAACCTGCCTGCTACTCCCGTGTGTCTGACTGCCAGAGCCACTAAGTAATGACATTGTTCCCAGAAAAAAGAAACACAGGGAAGTCATCCATTAGTGGCAACGCGTTTTGCAAGCACTTCATGCAACTGAGGAAGCCACATCCCCTCTTTCTAACATACACACACACACAACCACATACATAATATGAATGCGTTCACAAACATACACAAACAGGCTCACAACACACACGCATGCTTACAAGCGTATGTTCAGGTACAGGTGTATGAACAGATGTGTGTATACATATATGAAGGTGAATGAAAGCTCACACAAAAACGAATGCATACGAGAGAGAGAGAGAGAGAGAGAGAGAGAGAGAGAGAGAGAGAGAGAGAGAGAGAGAGAGAGACACACTCCCCTCTCAGCCGTGACACAGCTATACACACACATCACAGTGTTACCTTCACAGAAACACAGCAACACACATATATCACAGTAATCTACACCCACACTGGGCAATGCACACCCAGTTCCAACAATGCACACAACCCAACAATGCACATCCAGCCCAACAATACACGCAGTTCCAACAATGCATACCCACCCAGGGCAATGCACACACACACACATGCATCACAGCAATGCACACGCTGCTTTAACCCACAAGACTCCCGAGAGGCCGACAGAACACGAGCCTAAAGGGAGGGCGGTGGAAGGGGCAAGGAGTGGAGGAAAGGGGGAAGGGGGGATAGGTAGTGGTGTAAGGGGGGTCTCTCGCCTCCACCACATAAGAAACTCGACAAATTAAACTCAGAGATCAATATATGAACACGAGGCAACTGTTTCAACCCCTGTCCTCGCTGCCACCAACTATTTTAAAACACCGTACACCTCCCAGAAAGTTTTTAATCATCAAAAGGTTGAAAGTCAGGTTGCTCTCTCTCTCTCTCTCTCTCTCTCTCTCTCTCTCTCTCTCTCTCTCTCTCAGCCATCCTAGCAAGGTATAAATGTGTAATAATATGGATTTGCATAAGCCGCAATTTTCAATATGATCCCGTGTGTTATACAGTTCTGGTCGGGGAGGGGGAAGGGGGAAAAGGGGAAGGGGGAGGAGGTAAAAAGAAAAGGGGTAGGAGGGGCCGGAAAGAAGGAAGAGAGGAGGGGAAAATGTGGAAAGGGGTGTTATATATAAGGGAAGGGGTAAGGGGGTGGTAACGAAGAGTAAAGAGGTTGGTGGGAGAGATACTTAAGATAACAGGTCGGAGGCAACAACTGTGGAAGTGGAGAGGGGGGGGGGTAGGGAGGGGGCTGGGAGAGGGGGGAGAGGGAGGAGGGGGTGATGGAGAGCTGGGAGGGAAGGGGTTAGAGGTAGTTGAGTAGGCCAGGTAAGCAGGTAGGTTGAGGGAAGGAGGAGGAGAGGGAAGAGAGAATGAAAAGTTTAAGGAGTTGGAAGAAGACAAGAAGGAGGAGGGAGGGAGGGAGGGAATATGAGGAGGCTAAAACGTCAATGACTGTCAAGAACGATTCAGACCTAACCCTCCCTCCCCACACTCACCACTTCCCTCCTCTCTCCTTCCCTTCCCACACTCTCACCCCTCTTTTCCATCCTCCCTCCCTTCCCCACACTTACCCTCTCCCCTTACCCCTTCCTCAACCTCTCCCCAACTTAACGTACATTAGAGCACCCCCCCCCCCTCCTTTTCTTCACACCACTGTGCCATCATCCATCCCTCAACTCACTTGGGGCAGGTAAGTCAATCAGTCTACCTTGGGACGGATAGATGGAAGAGGGAAGGAGGGAAGGGAAGGAGGGAAAAGAAGGAGGTAAATTGGGAGAGAGAGAGAGAGAGAGAGAGAGAGAGAGAGAGAGAGAGAGAGAGAGAGAGAGAGAGAGAGAGAGAGAGAGAAAGAGAGAGGCATGGATAAACAAGACGTGATATTTGCTGCTGGTGGGAAGCATAATGAAAACATATGCATCTCGTACGTGGATATGTGAATCAGCTCCCCGGTGTTTCGCTCACGGTTCAATATCTGAGTGCAATGGGAACACGGCGCGTCTTTTGTTTTAACGTTCTTCAAGAGCTGGAGAAGTGGGAGGGAGAGGTGGGAGAGGGAGGGAGCGTAGGGGGGTGTGGGAGAGGTGGGGTGAGAGGGACGGAGAGGTGGGATGTGGTGAGAGGGGTGGGAGAGGGAAGGAGAGAAGTGGGTGGGTTGGGTGAGGTGAAAGGAGTGCAGGAGGGTGGGAGAGAGGTGGGAGGAAGAGGTGGAGTGGGGACAGATGAGGTGGGGTAGGAGGGCAAGGAGAAGGTGGGAAGGAGGGAAGGAGGGAAGGAGGGAAGGAGGGAGGGAGGGAGGGAGGGAGGGAGGGAGGGGCGGTAAGAAGTAAATAAGGAGGAGGAAGAGGAGGGAGTAGATAAACGGGATACGGTAGAAAACAATAAGAAAGAAGTGGATGGATGAGAAAAAAGAAGAGAAGGGGCAGAGTTGTAGTGGTGAAAGAAGGAGAGACCAAGAAGGAAAGGGAAGAAATGAAGGGGGAAAAGGAGATGGGAGATGAGGAATAAATGAGGAAGCAAGAGAGAGAGAGAGAGAGAGAGAGAGAGAGAGAGAGAGAGAGAGAGAGAGAGAGAGAGAGAGAGAGAGAGAGAGAGAGAGAGTTGCTACTGCTGCTAGGCTTAACATGTTACCGGGTCCTCCCTCTCAACACTACTCGACCTCCTCCCCTCCCCCTACCCTTAAGACAAAACCCCTTTACCTCCCCTTTACTTCCTTTCCCCTCCCATACATCTCTAATTCACCCCTTTCACTCTCCCATACACACACACACACACATCTCTCTCTCTCTCTCTCTCTCTTCATTCTCACACTCACCTCATTACGTCTTTCCCCTTCCTCTCTTACTCTCCATTAACACTCACACGTTTAACCTCTCACCTGGATGCTCTCCCACACACACACACACACACACACACTCACCCCTCTCCCTCCCTCTCACACACCTTCTATGCCTCCTCTACTATCCATCACTCTCCCAAACACCTCTCACACTCTACCTAGTTACACCTTACCCCCCTCCTCCCTCTCTTTTCACTCTCTCCTCTTAACTAACGCACTCTCACAGTCACTCATACTCTCCCTTACCCCTTTACATCTTCCCTTATACTCTCCTCCCTTCACGTCTCCCTTCCCTGACCCTTTTAACTCTCTCCTATTCTCACTTACTCTTTCAATAGGAGCATCGATATTTTTCCACTCTTCCATTTATCCACAAATACCTCTCACACACTCCCACTCTCCTTCTTTCCTTAAGCCCTCTTAGCCTATACACTCTCCCTCTCTTTTCCCTCTCATCTCTAGCTTGTCTCTTCCCTTATGCCCTCTCACCTTCGCCCTTAACCACCCCTCTCATTTATTATTATTATTATTATTATACAGAACAGCGTCAGATGGCGTAAAAGGAGATGAAACGAAGCAAAAGAAAGTAAAGAGGGAAGGACAAAAAGAAGGAATTGGAACGAAAGGGAGGAATGGAAAGGAGAATGAAAATGAGGAAGGAGGTAGGATCGATGAAGGGGAGGGAACGGAGGGGGAGAGAAGTAGAAACAATAAGAAAAAGAATAAGAGTGATAATGATGAATGAGGAGGAAGAGGAAGACGATGATAAGAAGGTGGAAGAGAAGGAGGAGGAATAACGGAGAGGCGAAACACACACATGAGAAAGAGAGGTCAAGGAGAGGCGAAGAAGAATTACGAAAGAGGAGATAATTACAGGAGCGAGATAAAGCAGAATTACAGGTCAAGAAGCGATAAGTGAGACGAATTTGCGATAGGAAGAAGAGGAGAGATGATGACGAGAGGGAGAAAGAAGAGATAGGTAATAACGAGAGAGAGAGAGAGAGAGAGAGAGAGAGAGAGAGAGAGAGAGAGCGAGAGAGAGAGCGAGAGAGAGAGAGAGAGAGAGAGAGAGAGAGAGAGAGAGAGAGAGAGAGGTACTATATCTTAAACCCCACTTCCTTTCTCCACCCCACTCATTATAACTCTTTCCATGGCTCTTTAATCTTTATCACTCCCTCTCCCATCCCTCTCATCATAACCCTTCCTTAGGTTCTTTTATCTATGTCTCCCTCTCTCCCACTCTCCCCTCTCACCTTGGTAGCGTCAATGCATCAATTAAGAGGAAGAGAATTAAACACCTTTGAACTCCGTCCTCACCTGAAATATACCTGAATACATTTTAATTTGGGGAGAATCTCTCTTTCTTCACATTTTCTTTACGTACTATTTTCTTTACTTCTTGGTTTCACTTCTGTCTGTCTGTCTGTCTGTCTGTCTGTCTGTCTGTCTATCTGTCTGTTTGTCTTTGTTTATCTGTCTGTTAGCTAATGATTCTGTTTATATTTTTTACTCTCTCTCTCTCTCTCTCTCTCTCTCTCTCTATCTCTCTCTCTCTCTCTCCTCTTCCATGTCCCTCTTCCTAATTTCGTGTCTATCCTTCTTTCTCTTCGTCTCCTCCTCCTACCCCTCTTCATCACATGCCTGTATTCTTCTCCCTTCTCCCCATCCATCCTTTCTCTCTCTTCCCGTCATTCTTCCTTCTCTTTTTTTTTCTTTACTCCTCACCACCTTTTCTTCCCTCTCCTTCATCGTTCCTTTACTAACTCTCCCTCTATACTCAATCCCTATCCCTTCCTTCTTACCTTAATTCCTCTCTCTCTCTCTCTCTCTTCCCTCACGCTCCCTCCCTCTCTAATCCTTTCACACTCCTTCCCCTCTCTCTTCCCTCCCCTACGCTCCCTCCCTCTCTCTTCCTTCCACACTCTTCCCTTCTCTCTTCCCCCCCCCTACGCTCCCTCCCTCTCTCTTCCTTCCACACTCACTCCCTCCACGCTCCCTCCCTTTTCCCTCCACGCTCCCTCCATACCTCAGAGGACAGTATACCAGCACGTGTACAAGAGTTGAAGGCTGGGCCCCGTGTCTACTACACCTGCCTCCTCCTCACCTTAATGAAACATTTTACCTGTACGGTGCTGCCCTCCACCCCTCATCCCTTAACTCCCTCCCCTCCAGTCCTATGGTTGGAGGGAGGGTTCAACACGTGTATCAGGGGTGGAAGGCTAGGGTTCACCTGTCTGTTTCCCAATTTACCTGTACGGTTCTACCCTCGTATGGTTTATTGGAGGGAAGGATGGAGGGAGCAAAAGGGTCTGGTGGAGGGAGAGAGGAAGGTTGAAGAGGTGGGGTGGGGTGGGGTTTTACCTGCCTGTACACCACCTTAATGAAGTCTTTCAGGTGAGTAGCGGTGGCCTCCTCCCCAACATTCAGTATGCTTAATTACCTGAAACAAAGTTGCATCAGCCTCTCATAAAGACAGCTAATTAAAAACAGTCGCTTTTTGTCATGCTTCGTCGGCCTTTGAGACTAACAAAAACACCAGGTAAAAATATATCACTTATTCATTTGCATAAGTGTGGTTTTTTTCAGGGGGTCGGTGGGGAGAGGGAGAGGTCAGGTGGGGAGAGGGAGAGGTCAGGCGGAGAGAGGGAAAGGTCAGGAGTAGTGAGAATTTGATAATTTTTGCGAGCGTATGATTCTGTTTACTGACGATTCTGAAAATGTGTGTGTGTGTGTGTGTGTGTGTGTGTGTGTGTGTGTGTGTGTGTGTGTTTAAAGTTATGTGTTTGTGAGTGTATTCAAATGTGTATGTGTGTATCTAAATGAATATATGTATATAATCTTATGTATTTATGTATGTATGTATGTATGTATGTACTGCATATATGTATGTGTGCGTGAAACAAATTACTCTTAATAAAAATACAAAAGGCACAAATGTTTGACTGTGTGAATGATGTGTTTTATATATACCGTAACACATAAACGGTTACTCATATCTCGCCACAATGAACATGAAATACGACCAATATACTGGGTAAAAAAACACAAAAAGTGGAGCTGAAAACACACACACACACACACACACACACACACACACACACACACACACACACACACACACACACAGACATCAACAAGCCAACTTCTCTCACAGCCAGAGTCTCGCCTGTTAAGAAATCGAGCGTCAGTGGTGATTTGACAGGTAAATAATGGCTGCAAGTTTTTGAACCTGGATTGTAGAACGTAACAATCACGAGACGCCATGTTGTTTGTGTTGTGAGTTATGATGGTATCGGCTCCGCTCTCTCTCTCTCTCTCTCTCGTTTCTCTCTTTCCCTTCTAAACCCTCTCCCTAATTTCCCCCTCAACACCCCTCCCTCACCTACCTCCCTCTCCCCAACACCCCTCTCTCACCTACCTCCCCCTCCTCAACACCCTCTCCCTCACCTCCCTCCCCCTCCTCAACACCCCTCCCTCACCTACCTCCCCCTCCTCAACACCTCTCCCTCACCTCCCTCCCTCTCCTCAACATCCTCTCCCTCACCTCCCTCCCTCTCCTCAACACCCTCTCCCTCACATACCTCCCTCTTCACACACACTCTTATCCCTCTAATACACTAAGGACTTTAAACCTTAAGTATACGCCCCATTTACCTGTACACGTAAGCTACACGGGAGATATACCTGGGCGTTACCGAGAGTTAATTTACCTGTACAAAATATGAGAAGAAGAGGAGATATACCTGTTGGTTTATTTGTATACCTAGAACACAGGTGACATATTTAGCTGCGATATAAAGTTTTTTTAGCTGTGTTATATTATGATGAACGGGAGATATACTTGTGTGTGTGTGTGTGTGTGTGTGTGTGTGTGTGTGTGTGTGTGTGTGTGTGTGACGAACCTGAGCAATACCCATTACTTTACCAGCATAAGTAAGATCAACTGATGAAATACCTGGATGCTATACCCCCTGCCCTTCTCCCTTACCCCCACCCTATATCTTTCTCACCCCCCTTACCCCCACCCCTCATCTCTCTTACCCCCCTTACCCACACCCCTCCTCTCCCTCACCCCCTTACCCCACCCCCCATCCCTCTTACCCCCCTTACCCCCACACCTCCTCTCCCTCACCGCCACCCCTCATCTCTCTTACTCCCCTTACCCCCACCCCTCCTCTCCCTCACCCCCCCTCATCTCTCTTACTCCCCTTACCCCCACCCCTCCTCTCCCTCACCCCCCTTACCCCACCCCTCATCTCTCTTACCCCCCTTACCCCCACCCCTCCCCTCTCTCACCCCCAACACAAAAAGGGAGTCAGTCACCCTAACTACACAAGCGCCAGTAATAAAATTCGCTAATTTCCTCAGTAAGGACGACATTAAGCTTACGAATGTCTTCATCTTTGACTCAACAAGGACAGTTCAGGGTTCCTTTAAGGACAGATCGGCCGGATAATCTTCACAGACGTAGAACAAAAGATAGGAATCAGTCCCTCCACCGAAATCTCTTAATTAAAGGTGATAAACATCGAAGGAATTTCTCTAAGTGGAAAGCTGTCGTACGGTACAGTGTTGAGAGACCTTGGAAGCTGTAGCAGGTTCTTAGAGGGTTAAGGTTAGGTGGGAGGGAGAGAAGGGTGGAGGGGAGAGAAGGGTTGAGGGGAGAGGAGGGTAGAGGGGAGAGGAGGGTAGAGGGGAGAGGAGGGTAGAGGGGAGAGGAGGGTAGAGGGGAGAGGAGGGTTGAGGGGAGAGGAGGGTTGAGGGGAGAGAATGGTGGAGGGGAGATGAGGGTGGAGGGGAGAGAATGGTGGAGGGGAGATGAGGGTGGAGGGGAGGGGAGAGGAGAGAGAAGAGCGGAAAGGAGAGAAGGGTGGAGGGGAAAAAAGGGTGGAGAGGGGTGGAGGGGAGAGGAAGGTGGAGGGGGAGTAGGGTGGAGGGGAGAGGAGGAGGACGGCTGTGGTGTTAGTAGTTTGACGGGAAAAAATTATGCAAATTCGCTAAAATTATTATGCAAATGACCATACCTTCCTGATTAAAACCCAACCTAACTTTTTTAAACAAAGCGAGGAGATAGAGTTGAGGTGTGTCGCCTTGATCTACGCCAGGCAGGTGAAAACAATAACTACAACAACTACAACAACAACAACTACAGCAACTACAACAACAACTACAACAACTACAACAACAACTACAACAACTACAACAACAACTACAACAACTACAGCAACAAATAAATAAATTAACTGGTTCTGTTTGGTTGGCCCTTGATTGTAATGGTGATGACTGTCTGTGGTACTGACTGTTTGTGGCGGTGACTGTGTGTGGGGGGTGTCTGTCTTTTGGTGGAGACTGTCTGTGATGCTAACTGTGTGATGGTAAATGTCGATGGTAACGACTGTATGTGTGGGGGGGGGGGGGGATAATGAACGTCTATTCCTCCTGTTCACTCTCATTTCCCTCTTGCCCTTCGTTTAATCGACTCCCATACCAATCCCCTCATCCAACTCTCCTTTCATTCCCTCTTCCTCCTTCTCCACTCCCCCCCTCTCTATTCCCTCTCCTCTCTCCCTCTTCTCTCACTCCGCCTTCTTTTCCCTCCCCTCTCTCTGTAAATCTCGATTTGTTTACCTCAGTGAACCGCCTAACTCAGGGAGGGAAGAGGGGGGGGGGGGGGTGTCCTGGGACGTGTGAGAAATGGGTCGACGTAACCCAGCAATCCTGATTATGGAAAACTCGTGTGATGGATGGCGCTCGTGGACGGCTAGAAAAACGCTGCCTGGATTTATAATGCATTAATATGTCATCTCGGATCGACGACCACATTAGGGAGGTGGGGGAAGGGGGGGGAAAGGGAGGTGGGGGAGTGATGGAGGGAGGGAGGGAGGGGGGGGGGGGTTAGGGTGATGGTGGGGAGGGACTAGGCAGGGGGGGATAGGGTGGAAGCATGGTAAAATACGCGGATCTCCCCCAGCTCCCCATCCAGGGCTAAAAGTCACACAGTGTTGTCGTGTAAATGAGATGTGTGTGTATTTGGGGGTGGGTGGATGAGAAATCGGTCCTAAATGTCGTATTTTTACGTGTAAATGAGACGAGGATATCAGAAGTAAATTTCACATTTTTACGTATAAATGTTTAGTGTAAACGACGGGGGTGAGGCACAACACAGAAATGCTCCTAACTACCCATTAACAAAATAAATAAATAAATGTATCAATAATAATCAAATAACCTTAAAATGTCTAATGAGAAATAAATAAACAATGTTATACAGGTCAATTTAAATTCAGTAGATTTACAAACAATTATCTCAGTAATTAAAGAATCGATACCAAGTTTATAGCGTCCAATGGTATATAGAAAAAGTCAGATAGGTGTAGGTATAACACACACACACACACACACACACACACACAATTAAACACATTCTCGTATACACCAAATATATTCATACACAGATAACTTTAGAACAAATATTCATAAACATCAACATATTAGGAACATTCAACATACCACATTTGGAACATCAATTCAAATACCAGGTTCACAATGTCTAATTACACATATTATTCCAGGCAGGTGAGGCACAAGGTGAACAGGTAAATAAAGTCTGACAATTACAGGTGAGTTGTGGAAGGATGGACACTGAGTCTGACATTTACAATTAACTCTGGTATATGGGACTATGAAACCAGATCTTAGTGATGTCATTAGAAACCCAGAAACCATTGACATCATTGAAAACAAGTCTTAAGACCAGCGTACAGTACATTATCAAGTGACATGACGTTGTACACATAGCACAGATGTACACTTGTACTTCACCCCATCAGCACAGGTAAGTAGACATATTAGCATTTACTTACATATAAGATGAATATAAGTTAATTTATATACTAATACAAATATCTCATTATCATTAGCACAGGTGGCTTCATATATGACATTCACTCACACAGGATGTAAAATACTATATAAAAACTATAGGTAATAAAGCCATTACATTTATATGACAGTTCTATATTTCTATACGACGGGAAAAATATATTCAGAGCAACCAAGGTAAAAATGCACACACACACACACACACACACACACACACACACACACACACACACACAAACATGTATATATATTCCCACCGCCCATCACTTCACACACAGTAAAAGAACAGTCAAACATCAAACACGATAAAAAACACACAGAGGCCATACATCAAAAACACACATTATACACTGATAATACACCAATAGCTGACACCATACACCACTATACAAAAATGTACACACACCACAAAGACCACTAACTAAATAAAAAAAAACACTGGAAAGCCATTTACAAAACGCTCTCCAATAAAAGACAGACACGAGTCTTTTCTGTCGTTTCTTCGTACCTTGACCAGGTGAGCGAGCATCAAACACCTGGCGACCCAGATGATTAACCAGTCTCTTTAAAGCTAGTGATTGGCAGCCTCGCCTTTTCCCTATTCAGTCAAAGTTCGTAGCGTGTTTTAAGGTAGGAGGACCCTGGAAGCCGTTGACTGAAGGTACATTGCAGTGATTAATGGCAGGCAAGAGAGCTGGAGTAAATTTATTTATTTTATAAAATATTGTACCTGTATATATTTTTGATGTGTGATATTAAGAAGACTTAATGATTCATCCCATAAGCTTATTTCACACCAATATTCGCCTCCTACATGTTTAATCATTGTCACACACACACACACACACACACACACACACACACACACACTGACTATAAAATAAAACAATTCAATATCAAGCACATATTTCTCAAACACACTCATGACATAGAGACAAATCACATAAAAACCACACACACACACACACACACACACACACACACGCATAATACACCAATAAAAAAATTACCTCAAACACACACAGAAATCAAACGCAAACACGCATATAAAATAACACAACTTTAACAAAAACACGGAAATAATAACACACCGCAGACACAAACACGAAAAAAAAAAAACACCAACACTGACCATTTACCACAGCGAGTTAGTTACATTGTCTTGAAGCTCCGGATAAAAGTTGAGAGAGACGCTTCAATTTGCACACATAAAGACAGTCGCTTATATACAATTTGCTGCCTGAGGGACTGTAACTTACCGATCCTTATCTCAATGTGTAACTCACTTGGATTCGACACTTAGCTCCGGCACGTTTCGAACCCGACTTGACGCCAGGCGGAAAAACTCTATCATTAACACCCACGGGACTGATTCGAACCACGCTTGGGGGACCCCCTCCGAGCTCGCGACACTGTCTAGGAAGCTTTTATATTAGGTACTGTGGGTCTCTCTCTCTCTCTCTCTCCCTTCTCAGTCTCTTTACGAAGCATTAGGTCATTAGGTACCGTGGATCTCTCTCTCTCTTTCTCTCATATTTTTACAGATATGCTCTCTCTCTCTCTCTCTCTCTCTCTCTCTCTCTCTCTCTCTCTCTCCCCCCCCCCCCACGGTACTAGCAAAACGGACACGGTGTTGAAGTGTTGGAGCCATCGCCAACACCATCATTGTGGACAGGATAATGATGGTAAGAGAGGCTGAAGGCAGAGGACACAACATTATCACCATCATCATCATCACCATCATCTTCTCTGACGATGGAATGTGTGTGTGTGGTTCCCAGGCAGATGGAATCGCATGAGATATAACTTTCGGCTATATAAAAAAGTTAGTTTTTTTTTTTTTTAAATAACCGGGATGTCGTTGCGGCCATGAAGGTGAGATTCTTATTTTTCACTAAAAGTATCTGTTTCTACATTTATTGTTTTCTATTTATTATTTTTCCTTTTCTAAAATGACCCGGATGTTGTAGAGGCTATTAGGAGAAACTTTATTGTTCATTACAAATATATATAGTTTGACATGTATTTTTAGTATCTTATTCTGTTGTTAATTTCGCCTATATTTTTTTTAAATTTCTCTTGGTATTTCTATCATTTATAATTCATCCTCTTTGTCTTCGTGTAAAAAGAACTAAAAATCTTATTAGTTCCTTAAAATATCGTATTATTGTTTATATATCTATCATTTTATCCTCTCATCCCCTTCTATTTCCTCCGTTCTTAATCTTACCTGATAACAATCACACAAGAAATACCTGTAAAATTATAACCTAAAAATCCAATTTGTAGACTTATAAAAGGAGAGAAAAATAAAAGTGGGGAAAAATTGGATGTCCTGAACAATTACTGTTTCTTTTTGTACACCCAGTTTCTGTGGGACCTTAACCTCCACACTGACACAAAACATTAATTCTCTTACTGAACTCTCCCCAACAACACCTCTTAACCTCAATGGTACTGCGAGGTTCCTACCCATTGATTGTTAACTTCATACAAAAATACCATATTATTTTTATCTAAACTCAAATGAAGTTTTATAAATCTAGTGAAGTTCTGCAAGGTTGGTATCCCTGTATGATTAAGTTCATCCAAAGAACACCCCATATATATTTTTATTATCTATTATAAAGTGATGTTCGTAAACCCTGTGAGGAGGTTCCGCAAGGTAAGTATCCACCTATTACTGAGAGAAAAACACCCCAAAACAGATTCAATCTATTAGTTACAAGAGGTTCTGAATTTAATGAAATGCTGTAAAATCTTTTATATTTAGGAAACTTCGTACATATGATTCAGTTCGAGTTAATACCATGGTTAGTCCTTTTGATATTTTGGTACTACATAATTCCCAACCACGACCACAAGAGACACTTACGAAAAACTACATTTATAACCCGGACTAACAATGTGTGGAGCTCTCCCTATCACACAGTGTTTCTTTCCTATATCATACAACCTCTAACAGTTCAAAATATCCTGCTAGACATACCGTCAGGGGGCGCAGCCGTGAATAGATTTAACATCAATACTTGCTTACTTATCCCTGTGCCGTTTAAATGGTGGGGGAAGAATATGTAGTATACCACCACCACCACCACACTATACTACATACCATTATCACCCTCGCATGCCAAACACAACCACCGACAACTAGAACCATTATCAACACCACCATGATCATCACCACCGAACAAAACATCACAGCTACCACTCTTTCGACACACATCACCACCACAACTGTCACTACTACCACCATACACCACCAACACAGCAAACCATTACCACGACAAAACTACAACAACTTCCATTACTACGTCAAAACTACCACTAGTACTACACACCTAACACCATACATCACCAACCAAACCAACCATCCACCCCCCTCAACCAACCACCTACCAGACTTATCCCGTATGAGGCATCCAGACAAGACAACATCTCTGTGTCACTCCTGCACAGATCTGGGGACAAGATACCCCCTCCTCCCCCCCCCCCCTTTCTCCCACAACCTTGGAACATACCCCTTACCCCCTCCATCCCTCCTATCCTCTAAACTACCCAATCCCCCAACTCATTCCCCCCTCTCCCTCCCTCCCGACCTGCTGGATCCGCTGTCACCTGTGCTTTGTCACCTTCCCTTTCATTAAGACCTGGGAGGGTGGACATTTGTAATCCTCTGTGTGGTGACTGTATCGTTGACCACCTCTCTGATAGTCCGAGTTGATAGTGTTGCTCCCGGGACTCTACCCTTACCCTCCCTCTTCCTTCCTTCTTCCCTCCCCCCCCTCCATCTCTCTCTCAGGTGGCCTCTCAGCTCTTCCAGAGTTTATGGCCTCGCGTCTCCAGGGTGTTGAGGGGGGGAAGTCTCCTACCTGTTGGAGGGGAATGGTGCAGCTGGAAGAGTCACTTGGGTTTTACGACTCAATCACTACAAAACAACACAACAAGACACCCTGTTTGTTATTTAATTAAGTATGTTTCACAATATTCTGAAAATATCTGTTTATATATATTCTTATATAACGTAATCCGAGATTCAGTGTTATATAAGGTGGCAATGAGTCCCCTATACCTGGCGGCCCGGTAGTGGTAGCATACGCTGTTATACTAAGCCTTCACTGCACAAGTAGACAGCTGTGCCCGGGTGGACTAATCCCCTTTAAAAAATATATATGTAATACACGATGCACGACCGTCTTCCCTTCCCCAATGTAACGTTAGGTACCCATTTACAGCTGGGTGGACTAGGGGGTGTCTATTGATGAAAGTAGCGACCATTAGGACAGGAGGTGAGCATCGTTAAGTAGATAATGGCTATTATAACCACTTTTTACCGAACCATAAATGATAGTGTTTAGTTTATGTGGTAGATGTTTTATGATGGTCATTTAGGTAAATCTAGAGGGCATGATTCCTGACATTAATAATCAAAGGGTGACCAAAAAACCCACACATCTACCCCACACACGCACGCACCCACGCACGCATGCATGCACACACACAAGCATGCACGCACACATGAATTCTTGTAACACACTGCAGCAGTATATAATGGTGTGTTTCCCCGAGTCGCTAAGGAAATAACCAATGTGAAAATGTAAACATGTTAATAATTTTTCTGGGACTCACTAATGATTGGCACTGTGTGTGTGTGTGTGTGTGTGTGTGTGTGTGTGTGTAAGAGACCTGTGTTTCTTACATCTCATTTACGTATTTCTTCCTTGCCAACTTATCTCCCTTCCGCTTACTCTTGTTTCACTCTCTCTTCCTTTCTTCCTCTCAGTGTCCCCCCTCTCTTCTTCCCTCCCATCTGTCTCTCTCCCTTCCTTCCCTTCCAGACGCTCTTCCCTCTCCCTCTCCATGTCCCCCACCCCCTCCCTCTCAACCACCAAGGAGACGTAGGATGTACTAACTACCCTCTCAGGACACATTTGCATGGTAATGAACCATAGAGGAACCACTGAAACCCCTGAGCTTTGATGTCAGGCGCCACTCCCATGACTCATGCATGGCACACACACGTTCATGAATGGTACACACACACACACGTCCATTCATGGTACACACACGTTCATGCACGGTATATGCACGTTCATATATGGTACAAACACGTTCATACATGGCACACACACGTTCATGCATGGTACACACACACGTTCATTTATAGTACACATCTACACGTTCAAACATGGTACACACACATTCATGCATGGTACACAGCGACACGTTCATACATGGTACACACACACGTTTCTGCATGGTACATATCGACACGTTCATACATGGTACACACACACGTCCATGCATGGCACCAAAAAAAAAAGATAAAGAGACAGACAATTAGACAGCGAGAGAGAGAGAGAGAGAGAGAGAGAGAGAGAGAGAGAGAGAGAGAGAGTAAAGAGAGTGGGCGTAAAGAGAGACAGGTCGCCGGGGAAGACAATGCCAGCGTCACTACCTTATCATAATTAAGAGCTCAACTCACCTGACTCTCGCACACCTGAACTCTCCGGACCCCCACATTTGAATACAATGGTCACCGCTCAACTGGGTGGGATGGGTAGGTGGGTGAGGTGGGTGGAAGGTGATGATGGAGAGGGTAGTGGTGATGGAGGGAGGGGATGGTGGTGATGGGGAGTGGGTGGTGGTGTTGGAGGGTGGGTTTGGTGGTGATGAAGGGTGGGTTTGGTGGTGATGGAGGGTGGGTTCGGTGGTGATGGAGGGTGGGTTTGGTGGTGATGATGAGGGTGGTTGGATGGAAGAGGGAGATGAGGGGGGGGGATTGAGAGGGGAAGAGTGAGAGGGAATGAGAAGAAAGAGGTTTGATTAGAGTGGGAATCGTAGTGGGGGGAAGAAGGGGAGATTAATGCACACACACACACACACACACACACACACACACACACACACACACAGTCCCAGGCTGACAGAACGTACCCAGGAACTATCAGACCTTGGGGGGATGGGGGAGGGGGGGGGGATTTACCTGGCTATACCTGACCCCCTCCCTAAGAGAGTAACTCCCAATCCTCCCCCCTCCCCTCGTGACACAGGAACACACTCACTCACCTGTTTCACTCTCTTAATTAGTTCTCAGAGTCAATTCCTCCAGGTGCTTGTGTTACAGTCCTACACAGGCTCCTGAATACTCAAGACAATATAGGAATGTGTCCCCACCTTTCTTGTTAATTGTCAAACTATATTTAATAATAATAATAATAATAATAATAATACGTATTTATAGTAGTAGTAATACATTTTCTGCCCCCGTAATGATTTTTCTCGTTCAGGTAAAAATAAAATAATCTCATTTTTAATACAGCTTAAAATAACACTAAAAACTACAATTTCTTTCTTTAAAACTAATATTTCTCCTCTGTTTATTCCATCACGTCAACAAAAGTTGCAATATATAACACACAAAAAATAACAATAAGATCTCAAAGTGGACGAAATTGTATGGTAAAATTCTTAATTAAAACTGTTACATTGACTTAAATTAATCCACGGAAATAAACATTAATATCTGATGTTCATTATTTACGATACATTGAATAAAGTGTGTCCTTCTTGTCCTTATTGCCTGACCACGACACCTGCATAGATCAGACCCGTTCACAGGTATTGTATTATTGATTAACCTGTTCTGATTCACACCTCACTCCATCACCATTACCTTCCTCACCTGCTTCTCTCAGCCGCCAGCAGTTTTGACAAAATTGTTTTAGCTCTTCTCTCTAACCCCTAAAAAATATTAATAGTTTTTGCTTTAACTTAAAAAAAAAATAATAAAAAAAAGTAAATATTGTATATAATAAATAAATTTGTTTACATAATTGGTAACACTGATTCACATATCACTTCCACATATGAATTCTCTCTCTCTCTCTCTCTCTCTCTCTCTCTCTCTCTCGATATTTAGGAATAAAATCTTTCAACTGAATTGTAATGTTGACTTATTACCCTATTGCTATCATGACTCCTTACCTCCGGTGTCTTTAACTATATACTATGCCCTTAAACTAAATGTTTCATATTAGCTTTTTTTTTCAGGTACCTTCATGAAAAACAAAGTCATCCCTTTATTCTCCCTTCCCCCTTTCTCACCTTTTACCTACTTCCCTTACCATGCACCCACTTCGCTTTCTCTTCCCCCCTTTCCCTTCACCCCCTTCCCCTCCCCCGAAAGTCCTCCCTCCCCATCGGCTCACCCTCGGGGTTCTCTTCACATCCTCACAACAGTAATTAAGACAAAAATTGCGAGTCTCTAATTGCGCCGAAACCCTGTTTTTTGTTCCCCAGCGACCTCCTCCCCCTCCCTCTTCCCCCTCCCCCACCTCCTCTGGAACTGTAGCTTTCTCTCTCTCTCTCTGGTAGGCATTTTTAATGGGCCCAGGTTCGATCCAGGGTCCAGCAGGCACTCACGGTAGGTCGACTTGTATTCGCCAGGATGCGTTCACTTTTCAGGCTCTTTTTTTATGCGGGGAGGAAGGCGTACGTTCACTTTCTTTTTTTCGACATGTTGAGTTTAGTTAAGAGTGACTATTATTTTTTGGGGGGCAGCGTTCACTTCTTGGTAATATTCTGCGATAGATAAGTTCATTTTTTTTTAGGGGGGAGTTCATCTTAGCACGTTCATTTATTGGTTGTTATTGTTGATGGTATTGGTGTTTGGTAACGTTCACTCCCCGGTCGTTTGTTTTTAATGGCCGGGTGTTCAGTTCCTTTCGCCATGCACGGAGGCGGTCATGAGACAGGCAGCGGGGACCAGGAATGCACAGATCGATGACAACTGCTACCAGAGTTTTTGTTCTGTTTTTTCGTACATACAATGTTTTTTTTTGAAGTTCCCTTATAAGTAATAAAAGATAAAACAAACACACACACACACACACACACACACTCACACACACACACACATACACACACACACACACACACACACACACATCCTTCTTCCCTTCCTCTTCCTTCTCTCTTTAACTCATATCCCTCTATTCCTCTTCTCCCTACCTCCCTTCTCTTACTTTCTTGCCTTCTTCTCATTCACCCTTATCCCCTCTCTCCCCATCCATTCTTCCTCATCCTCCCCAAATTCCCCCTCCCCCTCCCCTCCCAACAACCTCCACCTCCATCACCTCCCTCCTCTTCCTCCCCACAACCTCCATCACCTCCCTCCTCTTCCTCCCCACAACCTCCACCACCTTCCACCAGTTCGTCCACAACCAAGTTTCAGGCAACAAATTAACAAACCAAAACACTAAAGCAACAACAACAGTGTGTGTGTGTGTGTGTGTGTGTGTGTGTGTGTGTGTGTGTGTGTGTGTGTAAAGTATGTATGCATGTATTTATGTATGTAAGTATGTATGTATGTATGTATGTATGTAAGTATGTATGTATGTAAGTATGTATGTATGTATGTATGTAAAGTATGTATGTATGTGTACCTGAGTCTCTCTAAAGGTGTCACACAAAACCAAAGGCCAATCTAAATGAAAATGAGACACACACTTTGACTACGGCGACGACACCCAAACTGAAATGGCGACCAATGAATTTACAATGTTAAGAGCCAACTGACTCTCTCACTGTCTGTCTATCTCTCTGTCTTTCTCTCTCTCTCTCTTTATTCTTTCATCCTCCTCCTCTTCGACTTCTTCACTCCTCTCTTTCCCTCCCTTCATTTGAACAGGTAAGTGTGTGTGTGTGTGTGTCCTCTTTCCTTCTCACCTTCCCTCCCCCCTTCACTTCACATGACTAGACTAGATAAGTGTGTGTGTGTGTGTGTGTGTGTGTGTGTGCGTGTGTGCGTGTGAGTGTTCGTGCAGGGGAGTATCAGTATAAATCAAAACCAGACACGTAAGAATCCATCCATCAGGGAGTAAAAATGAACGTGGCAGCACCTACTGTCACCCCCTTACATAATAACACCCCTTCCATCATCCACTTGTCGATACCACGTCAATGTAACGCCATCCAACACCTCGCCTATCACCACAACCACACGCAAACACTACTACTACTATTACTACTATTACTACTATTCTACAAGGTTATCACTATTACCAACACCATAGGAAAAAAAAACAAATAAAACACACACGAATAGACATACACAGACACACACACACACACACCTGGGATTTCCACTCTTATGTACTGTACCTGGCAACTGATCAGGTAGGGTTACCAACTAGGGTAATACAGTACTGTAGTTAAGGTTCGTGATTGATTGCGTCATTTATGTTATTGTTCCGTGATAACTCTGCCTAGGTGTCGCTTTGCAATAACTATATTTTGGGCCCTCGTTATTCATGTGTTTTGTTGTTATTTTTCGTCGTTGGTAACTCTGTCCAGTTGGCAGTCCGCAAATAATATACTTTAGGCTCGTTATTTACGTGATTTACTATTATTATTCGGTGGTAGTTCAGCTCAGTTGCCAAGTTGCATTATAATGATAATATAATTTCGTGATAGATGTTGCTTCTGTCACACTCCACTTTACAATGATAACCTTTGGTCCGTTGTCAGCTCGCAATGTTACACTTCAGCTACGTTATTGATGTGATTTCCTGTTATTGCACTGGCCGTAACTATGATCAGGTGCCAATTCGCAATATTTTAACACTTCTGGCCGGTGATTGATTACGTAATATGAAGTTTGTGTGTGTTTTGTGTGGTGACGTGATCGTTAAGAGATTGATGTGTGTGTGTGTGTGTTTACGTACATCTGATCCGTGTGAATATGTATGTATGTATGTATGTATGTAGTCCAGGGGTCGAGAGGGTCACCACTCTACTCACTGACGAAGAAAAAGTTTAGGGGACAAAGTTTTCTTCTCAACCTTAAGATGTTGAGGAGAATGAAACACAAGAATGAGAGGGAATCAGAGAAGGAAATGGGAGGAAAGGGGAATAGGGGGAGAGGGAAAGGGAAGCCCCCGAAGCCTGGAAGCCTCAGCCAGCGCCCATCACCGCTCCAACTTTTCTCGTTAAATCGTGGAGGTGTGAGTTACATCAACCCCTCCCCTCCCCTCCCCCCTTGTCTTTGGTCCTATCCCTCCTCTCTCCTACCTGTGAGGGGGGGGGGGAGAGAATGAGAGGTGAGGGAGGGGAGTTGTAGGATGGGGAGGAGAAGAAGGGGGGGTGTAGGAAAGGGGAAGTGAGAGAGGGGAGATGTTGGATGGGGAGGAGAAGAAGGGGGTGTAGGAAAAGGGAAGTGAGAGAGTGGAGATGCTGGATGGGGAGGAGCAGAAGGGGGTGTAGGAAAGGGGAAGTGTGAGAGGGGAGATGCTGGATGGGGAGGAGAAGAAGGGGGTGTAGGAAAGGGGAGGTGAAAGAGGGGAGATGCTGGATGGGGAGGAGAAGAAGGGGGGTGTAGGAAAGGGGAGGTGAAAGAGGGGAGTAGCAGGAAGGTGGGGGGGGGGGGGGTTGAAGAAAAGGGGGAAATAAAGTCATATACATAATAATACATATGTGTCATTTGTTGTATATTTCTGTTCCATGTATCACTATTCTATACATGTTGTACATATGACTCATCCATACCAGGTGTTTTATGTATGTGTCATGTTATTCACAATACACCACATACAAGACACATATACTATTCCCTCCTAATTTACAAACTTACGTCAAAATACACAACTTTACACAATAAATCACACCTGGTTTCCGAACACACACACACACACACACACACACACACACACACACACACACACACACACACACACACACTATTAATTAAGTCAAGACCCAGGTAACTTAATTTCCGGGAGGTGGGTGTTTAATACTATTTTTCTCCCAAGCTCACTTCCAGGTAAGCATACTTTTTTCCCTCTCTCATGGGAATTAATGTTTTGAGGGTTTTTTTCCAACCCCTGATGGTGTTTTATTCCCGTTTAGACGTGTGTGTAATGTTTATTTTTAATGTTGCTTGTGTTTCTTTTTCCTCGCCAAAAGTGACGGTGTTAATTGTGTGTGTGTATGTGTGTGTGTGTGTGTGTGTGTGTGTGTGTGTGTGTGTGTGTGTGTGTGTGTGTGTGTGTGTGTTTTATCGTTGCGTCTACGTGTGCGTATATTTAACAGAGATAGAGAGAGAGAGAGAGAGAGAGAGAGAGAGAGAGAGAGAGAGAGAGAGAGAGATATTCCTATGATGTTTTAGTAATGATCTTTCGCTTGTTAATGTAAACTAACAAAGTTTACCCATTGGAAGTTTATTTTTGTACATTTACATATAATCTATAGTACTTCAGTGACTCCAATTTAAACTTTGGTATAATATTCCAGTTGTGGCACATTATGTAAATCTGGGTATAATTTTATCCTCTGGGCATCTAATATAAAGTTGGCTATATTGTAAAAAAAAAAATAATAATAATAATAATAATAATAATAATAATAATAATAATAATAAGATAAAAAACAACAACATAAAGAACAATAGCAACAGCACCAATAATAACGTACCGACAGTGAGCCATTTAAATACCTCCTCACAAGTTACGGGAAACACACAGGTAATTTTAATTTACAATCTTCCCTCAATACAAACTCTACAGCTCCACCTGAGTCAGTTTCGCCTCATTATTTAAGATACAGCAGACAAACGCTTATGACCCTGTGTTAATTTTCTTCCTGTGCCAAGTCTGTCTTTATGTCTGTCTGTCTGTCTGTCTGTCTGTCTCTCTGTCTGTCTGTCTGTCTGTTTCTATGTCTGTCTGTCTCTCTGTAGATCATGAAGAACTTTAACACGTGTTGGTATTAAGGGGAGAGGAGGAGGAGGAGGAGAGAGCCAAAAAGTGCCACTGTGAATTAACTAAAAGCGTGCCTTTAATTTCTTCGTGTAACTTGTCTGTCTGTGTGTTTGTGCAACTTCAACAACTTTGGCAGGTGTTGGTATTAAGGGAAGAGGAGGAGGAGGAGGAGGAGGAGGTGTAGGAAGAGGAGGAGGAGATAGGTAGGAGAGTGCCAGAAAGTGCCATTATGAATTGCCCAAATATTGTCCCTTACCTAAAAACTTCTTGATCAAAATTATTCCTAACAAATACTGAAAAATACTGAAAAAAGCTAAAAATATTAAAACATTTCACTCATTATATTACAAATAAAATTCATCAATATTTATCTCCATATATTCCTAATTGAAGGTATAAAAAATAACTACAAAATAACTGAGTTTACTACACACAATAAAATACGTTGAATTTATATAAGTATTTTAAGAAACGTCCAATGGCTTTAAAACAAAAAGCAAAAACTATTTAAATTTTGTCCAGAAATTAAATAAAATTCCATTTCGGATTTACTTCACAAAATAAATAGAACTTCATCTTTCTAAATCCTTCTTTTGAGAAATGAAAAATATAAATCCCTTACTAGGTTAAAAATCCTAATTAAATGTATAACGAAATCATTTACTAAAATTTAAATCCTAAATTGAAAAAATCTTAACCTTGAATTTATATCCTAAATTATTTCCTCTTACAACTAATTATCAAATTACATCAATAATTGTGTTTCCTTAATTAATTGAAAAACAAATAATCAACACAACTAATACAACACACAACACGACCCTCAAATAAAAACAATTAGGGATAAGTTCACAAAACAAATGGCCCTTCAGTACCCAAATAACATAAGCTGGGCAGTTAAGGCACATTTTAATTGTTTTTATATTTCCGGGTTACATAATTAATCGTCGGCTCAACTGGGAATATTACACAGTCAAAATGGGAAGCCGTCTATTTATTATGTGGTTATGTGGTAGGACAATGAATGGCCGAGTGTCTGTTATGTAGTTACCTCGTTTAATGATACGATTGTTAAGCAGATTATATGTGTTTATCTGTTCATATGCGTCTGTCTATCTGCCTGTCTACCTTTCTGTCTGTTCATTTGTTTGCCTGTCTGTCTGTCTTATACTTGCTTCCACCCACATCACTTCTCAACCACTCCACCATCATCACCACCACCACCAGCCATCCACCACTCTACCACCAGCCCTCCACCACCAGCCCTCCACCACTCCTCCATTATACATCAGGTAAACACACGGGCAGCATTAGGGTAGTCCTTCCTCACACGAAAACACTCCTCATTAACCGATAAATTATTCTCTTTCATCACCAATTCCGGATAATAATATTAATAAAGTTAAAAAAAGAACCGATTTTTTCCTTTTTTGGAGAGGGGAAGAGAAGCGGGAAGGGGAGGTGGATAGGGAGGGGGTAAGGGGGTGGATAGAGGGGTGTGTGAGGAAGAGGGAGGAGATAGGAAGGGGGTACAGGTAAGACGAGGGTGATAGGGGGATTACGGGGAAGGGGGAGATGACTAGGAAGGGGTACGAGGAAGGGGGAGGAGGGAGGGAGAGGGGAGGAGAAGGGAGAGGACGGGAAAGTCTGAGGAGAAGGCGAGGGGAAGGGGAGGGAAAGGAAGAGGGGAAGGGGTGGGGAAGGGAGAGGGGAAGTTGAGGGAGGGGGGAATTTCCGGAGACCTTGCTTCAACAGTAAGGGGAAGGTTTGTGTAACCAGTGATTTTATGAATAAATTATTACTTTTTGATCATTAATAAGAAAGTGTAATATCTCTCTCTCTCTCTCTCTCTCTCTCTGGGAATGGTATAAGATGTAATTAAAGGGTAAATCGAAGTACCTTTTTTCCCCGTCAATAAATAACGTGTTGTTAGGTTTACCTCCAGGGGGTAATGTGAGTGTGGGGCTGAATGGTGAAACTTGGCATTTACATATCGATGGATTTCTTGGGTTAGTAAATTCTGGTGGTATATGTCAACTGATGTATGGTAGTTTCTGTGCTACTACTACTACTACTACTACTACTAATACTACTACTACTACTTTTACTACTACTACTACTACTACTACTAATAATAATAATCTCTTAGACAAACCAAAACAATCACTGCTGTTCCCTCTTTCTCTCTACCTTACTGGGAAAAGCAGAAGGTGCATGTCACACGTTAAGAAATATTTGTACGTAATGGGTGAACCCTTACATGCTTTTTTACGTAGGATGGGGTAAGGCTGTCACTGAATTACAGCCTTGTGTAACGGAGTATAAGAAAAAATAGTCGATATATAGATACTGATAAAAGCTTGGCCTTCAAGTCGGTAGAGTATAAGTGTACACAGCATGTATACATCTTTATGTATATTCGTGTATACTAATATACATATACATAAACACAGTAGTCGTCGATCCACCTCCGACTACAACCACACTCCTCCCACCATCACCATTACCACCAACACCCTGCTACCACTATTACCACCATCACCTCCACCCCCCTACCACCACCTCCACAAGTTCACAAACACACAATTAATTTTTCCTTCACAGCAGTAATGAGCAAAATGTGGGATGGATTGACTGGTGCGAATTTCAGTGCGAATTTTTGGCACTGATGGTGATTTATGAAGCAATATCTGAGGCAGCAAATATTTGCCTGGCATCCGCTAGCTAAACTTTCCATTTAGTGCCACCGCTGAGTGTGTGTGTGGTGAGTGGCACACGGTGGTTAGTGCCATGTGTGTTCAGTGCCACATGTGTTTATTATTGTATGTGTAGTGAGTGGCACTAGGAATGAAGGGCCATATGTTTATTATTACATATGTGTTCAGGGGCTGTGAGCGTGTAGTGTTGAGAGAGAGAGAGAGAGAGAGAGAGAGAGAGAGAGAGAGAGAGAGAGAGAGAGAGAGAGCAGGTAACATACCGACCCTGCACCACCACGCCAACATCACCCTTCCGCACCATCATCATTAAGACCACAACAACGCCCACGCCTCACGCGACCATTAAAGATACAGTCGACGAATTTTTAACATAAAACTGAGTTAGAGGAGACTAGGATCAACAGCCTAACAGCGGCCACAGCCAAGAGTCCCTGAGAGTCATAAGTTAAATAATAATCTTTGGTGTATGAGTGAGGACGCCTCTTAACTGGTTCTCTCAAGCTACGAGGTAAAATATTACTTAGGAATTACACGAAGACTCTCCTGTGTTTACGTATATCCAGTTGAAGGGACAATAATACTGTGTGAATCTTTGATAATACAAACCCTAAAATGGCTCCCAAATTATACTGAGACTTTTCTATACGTCGACAAATATTATCTTAGGACCCAATAATAATATAACACCTCAAACTGGCTTCAGGTCTACACTGAGACTCTCCTGTAAGAGATGAAATATTAACTTACAACCCCAAATTACCTGAACATTGAAGCAAGACTCACTTGTAATGTATAAGAAAACATTAACATTATTTAGAAGAAGAACTAAGGACTCCCTCTTTGGTGAGACACGGAGGCTAATTTGCATATTGGTCGCCAGGATGACAAGTGACACGGGGGATTACCTGCCAGCATGACGCAGATCCGGATTGAAGGGATTTATAAGAGATTTGAATGTAATTATAACTAATATTGAGGAGCTTGACTTTAACCTAAGTTACCGGCCGCCTCTCTCCTAACATGTGACGACACTCACGTAAACTTGTGGTGAGTTATCCCTCCAGCTGGGTTACTTCTTGAGGTGAGTTACTCCTTGAGTTGAGTTACTCCTTGAGTTGAGTTATTCACTGAGTTGAGTTACTCCCTGAGGTGAGTTACTACCTGAGGTGAGTTACGCCCGAGATGAATTACCCCTATGAGGGACCACTGAGTTACCCCATTGAGGTACACTGTGAGTTACATCTCTCGATAAAATACCCCAGTTGAGGTAAACTTGAACGAGTTACACCTTGACGCACTGGCTGCGTTCGTTACCCCTTTAAAGAATCCTTCAGTCCCTCACTATTACAAATCCCTCAGTGAATCGACCAGTCCTCCCACTTGGACACATCCCTCGGTGAATCATCAGATCCTCCTCCAATGGGACATGTAATCCTCCAATAATCCGAATCAATGAGTGAATCACCCAATCCTCCTACATAGACATATCCAACAATGAATCAGCCAATCTTCTCAGACATGGACCTATCCCTCACTCACCCTCCCCCCTCCCACGACACATCCCTGAGTGATTCACCCAATCCCGGCAGTACAACATATCCTTCAGCTAATAACCAAATCCTTGAGAGAATCCCCAGCTAACAAGCGTGCTGGCCGGGCGTGTCTCCTCCCCCTAACACCATCCCCACACCAATTCCCTGAAAGCTTGTTTATGCAAAGCGCCGTGTGTAGGACTAGTGGACACAGGGTGTATCCTAGCCGCCTCTGTCTCCGCTGATTGGACGAGGCCTTGACGGAGTCCGAGTGAGTGTTTCCCTGTGTGTGTGTGAGGGAAGGCCAAAGTGCTTCGACTGCTGCTACTGCACTGCCGTGTTTACTTGTCGGTTACCTCTATCTACCTACCTGACTTGTGGTGCCCATGTTGTTGTGTGTGCGTTTACCTGGACACACCTGAGTTTTGTGGCGGGGTCTACCTGGACACACCTGAGTTTTGTGGCGGGGTCTACCTGGACACACCTGAGTTTTGTGGTGGGGTCTACCTGGACACACCTGAGTTTTGTGGTGGGGTCTACCTGGACACACCTGAGTTTTGTGGCGGGGTCTACCTGGACACACCTGAGTTTTGTGGCGGGGTCTACCTGGACACACCTGAGTTTTGTGGTGGGGTCTACCTGGACACACCTGAGTTTTGTGGCGGGGTCTACCTGGACACACCTGAGTTTTGTGGCGGGGTCTACCTGGACACACCTGAGTTTTGTGGCGGGGTCTACCTGGACACACCTGAGTTTTGTGGGGGGGGTTTACCTGGACACACCTGAGTTTTGTGGCGGGGTCTACCTGGATATAAATGAGTATTGTTAAAATGGCTCCCTGAAGACACCTGACCTCTGGTGGTGGTGTTGTGTGTATATACCGGGATACACAAGTCTTTTCTTACTGTCTCTCTGAACAACTGATTTCTATGGTGAGTTTGCCACAAGAGACAGAATGCTGTGTACACAATTCCATCTACCCCGAGTTGTCAGCTCACCAAAGAACACAAATGTACAACAGCATCATACCTGGCCAGTGCTGTGAGTTTAGGATACGACACCACACCTCAGGAGATGTTAAACCCTCACACTTGTTCGACAATGTGAGCTTAAGACATAACACAGTGTGTAAAATCAAGGTTACTCTACGGTGTTGTGATGTTACGACACGGCATTTTATACCACGTGTCTATTAAATTCCTACAGTGAAGTGAGTTTACGACACAACATAAACCACATCTCTATCAAACACGTCCAACATTGTGAGCTAACGACACCACACAAAATAGCATAAATATTCCATTAAAATAAGTTTCAACCATTATGTCTGTAAAGTAGCCATCACGGGCTATATGTGGACGCGTACATCGCCGTCTAGCCGCCCTTACTGGCTATATATACAGCCAAGTTTGACAACAATGAGGGCTATCCCTGGCGTAATGGCTTGTCTGGTGCCTCTGTAACTATATATCCACCTCCCTCGTCTACAACTGCTGTCTAATGGACCAAATTTGGCCTTAAACTAACACGTTCTTGGCTAAGCTGCCCTACATCTAACGGTTCTAACCTAATAAGAAAAAGAGTCCTTAAACCTGAACTAAAATACTATACCTTAACTTCACTATAGTGTACGTACGACATCTAAATCCCTTACAACGATAACATAATCCCTTTAAAAGACATCTTAAGCCTTTAAAATGAATAAATCCCCTAGAACGATTACACATTCCCTACCACAACGACAATATAATCCCTCCTCCCCCAGTACCACGACAATTTTCCCCTTAAATACGACTATGACTTTACGCCCTTCCCCCAGACCTCTCTAAATTTTCCCTAGATCTCTCGTAGTCTTCACCATTTCTCCCATAGTCCTCCCAAGATCCCCCCCCCTAGTCCTCCCCAGGCTTCCCTAGTCCTCCCCAGTCTCCCATAGTCCTCCTCAGATCTCCCCTAGTCCTCCCCAGATCTCCCCTAGTCCTCCCCAGGCTTCTCTAGTCCTCCCCAGTTCTCCCCTAGTCTTCCCCAGGCTTCCCTAGTCCTCCCCAGTCTCCCATAGTCCTCCTCAGATCTCCCCTAGTCCTCCCCAGATCCCAGGTTGATGAAGACAACGCCTCCAGGAGAACGATAATTTACCTCCTTTAAGTTGATAACCCGATAACTTTACCTGTCATAACTAACTCTGTTATTGGCTCTCTCTCAGGTAGGTGGTCCTGCTTACCTGGCTCTCTCCTTCACCACCACTACCACCTTCAACACTATCTCCTCCACCACTATCTCCTCCACTACTATTACCTCTTCCACTACCACTACTACCTCCACCACAAACCACTACCTCCCTCCACCACTACTACCTCCTCCACCACCACCACCACCAACACTACCTCCCTCACTATGCTCCCTCCACCACCCTGTAACCTCCTCAGCCAGCTCTACAACTCCACTAAGTGTCTCTGTACCGACTCTATATACCTAAGTAATACATCTATATAACTCTGTAACACACCTTAGAAGCTGCCAACATCTAAAAAGCTCTATTATTTCACCGCTCTGGCTCTATATCTCTACAAAATAAGCCCCTATAGTGAGCATAACCACCTCCATACAGCTTTCTAATTGGCTGTATAAACGCGGTTAATGAATACCTCAGCCAATCACGGTTTGAGTCGTGTTTATTCTCGTTAACTACCTTGTTTTGCTTCGTTAGCCATGAGACCAGACACACAAACACACATATATATATATATTTATATTTTTTTTAATGAAATGTTTTTTTTTCTCACATTTGTTGTGATTTATTGAATGGATTGATCTATTGTTGTTGTCGTTGTTGTTACTGTTGATTATTTTTATTATTTTCTTTCTTTTGTCTTTATCTTTCTCCGCTTTCTCTTCCTCTCTTCCACCCCCACTCTCTCTCACTTCCTTCTAGCCCATCAACAACACACACACACACACACACACACACACACACACACACACACACACACACACACACCTTTATCCGTATATATATATTTAAAACACTTGATAAATATAAGAAAAAAATGCATAAAATTCGTAATACACCTGACACTAGTTTTTTATACATGCAGGTTATTAATTATGCACATACACCAACATGTGAACGAGTATTATGTGTACATATATGTATTAAATTGTACTAATGGCTGTGTATATGTAGAATAATGGGGCATTAATATGATAAAATAAGTATTGTATGATAGTTGTTTTGTGAGAGAGAGAGAGAGAGAGAGAGAGAGAGAGAGAGAGAGAGAGAGAGAGAGAGAGAGAGAGAGAGAGAGAGAGAGAGAGAGAGAGAGAGAGACACACACACACACGAAAAAATTAAAAAATAAACCCAAATTAAACCACACCTGAATCTCTCACCGTCTATCGCTTACACCTGCACTAACCAGCTCGACTTGACTAGACTAGATGTGTTTAAAGAGCAAGACAGCGATAACAACTTAAGTCATTCCCGTGAAAAAAAAAAATATGGAGATAAGATCCATTAGATTTATAGACTAGACGATAACATCCGAAAATTACCTGAGAGATAACATGGAAATCAATGTCACAGAATCAGAGGTTAATGGTCAGGGATTTTCACATGCTTTCACTCCTGTTTTCGTGGTCCTAGAATGTAGGAGGCTGATGCAACGGTAAACCTACCTCTCTCTCTCTCTCTCTCTCTCTCTCTCTCTCTCTCTCTCTCTCTCTCGTTAACAGGCTGTGATGCCGTTTATATGCTATTATAAATAACGTCAGAGAGGAAAGTAAGATTTGGTTAGGTTAGGTTCGGGTAGAAAGGCAGGTAAATAGAAGGAAGAAGGTAAGGTAAGGTAAGGTAAGGTAAGGTAAGGTAAGGTATGGTATGGTAAGGTAAGGTAAGGTAAGGTAAGGTAAGGTAAGAAAATGTATGGTAAGGTAAGAAAATGTATGGTAAGGTAAGGTAAGGTAAGGTAAGGTAAGGTAAGGTATGATAAGGTAAGGTAAGGTAAGGTAAGAAAAGCAAATTATGATAAGGTAAAACAGATAAGGAAAAAGTAATGTATGAAGGAAGTACATAGAAGGAGGAGAAGAGGAGGAGAAGAGGAGGAGAAGAAGAAGGAAGTACAGAGGAGGAGGAGTGGAGGGGGAGGAGTCGAAGGAGTAGGAGGAGGAGGGGGAACACGCGTCTATCTTATGAATATTCAGGTGGGAGGTGTTGCAGTATTACAGGTGATTCAGTCACTGATATATGGCCCGGAATTATACTCAAACACAATGTTGACATTTGAATTCATGTTCCCAGCTAATTCTGGATTATATACCGGGGTGCTCTGATGGAGGGGCCGTCATACTAATAGATCTTGTGTCTGTGTCTGTCTGTGTGATGGAGGAGCCGTCATACTAATATATACATTATATATAGTGTGTGGTGGGTGTGTGTGTGTCTGTCTGATGGTATAAAATCATACCCCTCTTTCTCTCTCTGACACACACACACACACACACACTTCACGTCTGTTTGTCACTAAATATCATACACACATTTGTACTTTATAACAACGACAAAACAAACAAAACAGTTATTCCTTTCTTTAAAAAAATCTTAAAACTCAAATTTTCTTTTAAACTCTGCAGTGAAAATTTATAAAATGTCTAAATTTTTAAACGTAATTTAAATTTATATTTTTGTGCAGCACACAAAACCTTTTTTCGGCAATTAATTTATTAGACTGATGGTGAAAGTTTGTTGGCTGTGAAGTTCTTAAACTGAGAGAGAGAGAGAGAGAGAGAGAGAGAGAGAGAGAGAGAGAGAGAGAGAGAGAGAGAGAGAGAACGTGTGTGTGTGTGTGTGTGTGTGATACCATCGCACCGTAAGCCACAAATCCCCATTAGGTCTCCCCCCCCCCCCCCAGGACGCCCCATTAACTACTCACCCCCTTGACCGCCTCCCCCCTCACACACACACACACATCATAAAGACACACCCACCCCTTAACCTCCACACCTCACCATTACCCCTTATCTCTCATATCAAAGTTACACCCTGGCAACACCTGAATGAAGACACACACACACACACACACACACACACACACACACACACACACACACACCCGTAACTAGCCAAACCACTAACTTACTTACGAGAATTATAACTTATCCTTATAAGGGCATAAAAGTTACGAGAGGCGACGATACACCCCTAGAGATACGGGTCACGGTTCTCAAAGGTTCGCACGATATACAGGGTGATCGAAAAAGAATACCCATCTTTTAAAAGGCTCTACATCACACTCCGGACATTATTTTTCGATGACCCTGTATACAATTTCAATACTCCCCTAAATTTGGTGATAGATTACTGATTTTTTCATAGATTGTCACGTTTTTCCCCTAACTGGATAAAAGTGTTATTTTTTTCCCTAATTTGGTAGCTATACGATGTCTGTCTTTCCTAGCTGGCCAGGGGAGTGTTAATTTCTCACTTAGTTAGGTATGAATATGAGAATCTAATCTAATCTAACCTAACGCAATCAAACCTAAGTTAACCTAGCCAAATCTAACATGTCCTAATCTAACCAAACCTAACCTAAGTTAACTTAACCTAACCTAAGCTAAACTTTATGTCTAAGCTTAAGAAATTCAGTTAGAGGCATAATCATCACATCTTTTTTGACGTATGATCTTTTGAGAGTGACGGTGGCTAGTGGTCACAAGAAGGACGGAGAGGAGGCAGAGGGGGAGAAGAGAAGGAGGAGGAGGAGGGGAAAAGAGAGGGCGAAGAAGATGGTACAAGGAAGAGAAGAAAGAGACAGAACAAAGAGGAGTAGAAGGAAATATGAGAAGAAGAAGAAGAAGAAGAAGAAGAAGAAGAAGAAGAAGAAGAAGAAGAAGAAGAAGAAGAAGAAGAAGACGAAGAAGAAGAAGAAGAAGAAGAAGACGAAGAAGAAGAAGAAGAAGAAGAAGAAGAAGTAGAAGAAGAGGAAGAAGAAGAAGAAGAAGAAGGGAGACGATAATAAAATTTGTACCTGTATCCAGGAGGGCCAGTAATTAACCTGTTCCTTATCACGCACTGTCCAGGTCGCCGCTAAACTTACCAAGATTTACTATGAAATAAACCTTCTTTGATTATAGGCTAGGTGAGATAGCACTAAAACTAGCACCTTACTGTTATAGTTACCGAGATCACAGTCACTTTATACAATCTTCTCAGTCCACAGTCACTATAATCCCGGCTCTGTATAATCTGGACCTCAATGTTACTATAATCTTGAGCTCACAGTTGCTATAATCATAAACTGGTACTATACTTCATATTGATTATAATCCGGTACTTATTTTCATTATAATCCTCTGCTCACAGTCGCTATAATTCTCACCTCACAGTTACTATAATCCTCAGCTCACAGTCACTATACTCCTCAGCTCACAGTCACTATAATCCTCAGCTCACAGTCACTATACTCCTCAGCTCACAGTCACTATACTCCTCAGCTCACAGTCACTATAATCCTCAGCTCACAGTCACTATACTCCTCAGCTCAGTCACTATAATTCTCAGTTTACAATCACCATAATCCCGGGAGGAAAAAAGGAAGGAGGTGGAATAAAGGGAAAGAGAGGAAGGGATAAGGAGGAGGAAGAGGTAAAGAGAGGAGAGGGAAAAGTGAGAAAGAGGAAGAGAGAACAACGAAGGAAAAGGAGGAGGAAGGAGAGAGATGGAAGTTGACTGATTGACTGATACTGACTGACTGATCAACTAATTGGTTAATTAACTAGTATACTGATTAACTATTCATTGTAATGATTGGAAGATGAATTGATTGATTAACCGATTAACTTATTTTTTGATTGGAAAATTGATTGAGACAATTTAACCAACTGAATAATTGATTGGTGGAAATATTAATTGACTGACTTACACTTAATATTGGATTAATGATGCAGATTAACAGGTGAACTGGTTGGTAAATATATGAATGAAACTTTAGAAACACAATTTGACAAACTTTCTCAGAGCCTAGAAACCAGTACTTAGAAAAAGTTTTAAAAATATAGAAGGCTGTGTTCTTATAACCGTCTTAAACCCTTTAGAAATCTTTCCACCAACCAACTTTGGAAAATTTACAAATCTATATTTCTGAAATAATCCAAAATTTGTTAGAAATCATTGTTTTCAAAATTCACAATTTAGGTGATTTCAAAGAGTTCCTGTAAGAATTTTTTTAGAAACCTGAGTTTTCACAAAGATCTTGTAAGTCTCTTATAAACGCCCAGGTTTTCAAAACTAGGGAGACGTTATAGCGAGGTCCAGCGCTGTTGAGGCAGGTGAACGAGTGTTATCGAAAGACAATAATGTACCTGTAGGTATCCAATTATTTTATATTACCTGAGGCAGAAGAACAGGAGGTGCAAACTCCCGGTCATTAACGAGCTATTTACAAAAAGGAGGCGACTCCGGTAAGCCACGGGATAATGACCCTCACAACACCTGTACCATAAGACTGAGAATAGGCCACACTCGCTACCGTATTAAATGTCAAGGTAGACCTTAGCCTCTAGAGTAATATAAGTTAACCGTGGTCTCCCTTATCGCCTTAACTAATTCTTTCCCATCAATTTACTATCTTTGACGAGTATAAATCTCTTTGATGGGGCAGTTTATAGCGCCGGAGCTGTGAATATAAATAAACGGGGGGAGAGAAGCCATCCTTGGGGCACTCCAGCGGCGGATAAGGTCCAGATATCGCGGTCAACTCGGAGCGCCATTATTGAGGTGTTTCGCCGCTGTTGGGGTGATATAGCGGGTTGGTTGGTTGGCTGGTTGGTTGATCATAAGGTTGGTTGATTGTTATAAGGATGGTTGATTGGCTATATGGCTGGTTGATTGGTTATATGACTGGTTGAGCGGTTGACTGACTGACTTTGGGACACGCCCATCAGTGCTCTCAATACCTCAAATGCACTCAAATTACAGACACACTAAAACAACTGATGCCACACTCAAACTAACGTCGCAATCACAAAATAGCGGGACGCACACGCTCGCCCTAATCCAAACCTACACGCAAGCAGTATACTCAAACGACCAATTCCTTCAAAATTTACAAGTTCTTGATTGTCTAAGAATCCTTGTTTATATTACTTGTGTGTTATCTATTCTCACTTCCGATCTCAGGTAACGATGGTACAAATAAACGACCAATAATTAAAGTCACACCTGTATGAGCTGTCGGCAGGTAACGGAGGTAGTCGTAACGAGCCTTAAATGTCACACCTGAGTTAGCGGCATTAACCTTCGCCCGTAGGTAACGCAGGTAAGTTTAACGAGCAGTAATTAACGAAACATATGAATTAGTGGTTCTAACAAGATGATTTAAACACAGATGACAATGCCTTGGTGTTCAGGTGTATGTCTGTACTTTAAACCATTACTTTTTTGTCCCATTGTAGTTTAAAATACATAGTTCTGTATTATTGCTTAAAAACAAAACTTACCTTTTGTAATATTTCCCAAAACCAATTCATTATTTTGTAATATTTCTTTAAACCCATATTATTATTATTATTATTATTATCATTATTATTATTATTACACAATATATTCGTCACTTAACATTGCTATATAAACAAACTAACACTTATTATATTTTAGTTCATCAGCTCCAAATATTAAAACACAAAGACTTAGTTCAGTGTTGTGTATATATCAACACATCCCTGCTTCACTAACTCCTCTGTTCAAATTAAGTCAATAAAATACATCTTTTTCTCCGGCGGGTAATTCCTCCATCGAGACTTTCACGATGTTTAATTATTATTATTATTGAGTATGAAGTAATTAATATTTAGTGTACGCTGGAATTATTTGTATCGTGATATTTAAATTGGAAATATGTGAAAATAGTAGTGATGGAAATATTAATTGTAGAAATAATAAAAATGAGTTATAGAATTAATAATGGTAATAATAATCATAATAATAATAAAAATGATAACAGATAAGAGTTTTATTGTTAGACCAACCACGCTATTATTATTATTATTATTATTATTATTATTATTATTAGTAGTAGTAGTAGTAGTAGTAGTAGTAGTAGTAGTAGTAGTAATAATAGTAGTAGTAGTAGTATCAGCAGCAGTATTATCACTATTTCATCACTATTTCACCATCATTCTTATCATTATCACCACCTCTATCTTCTTTATTACAGTAAACAATTAGATGAGCTTCAACCCGTGAGACACTAAACCACCTTAAACACCTTCCGTCTTTTAACTACTTGATCAAATGGGGTGTCAAGACCAGTCACAGACGGATCCAAGAGCACTAAACCTCCAAAAGTTATACTCATAAAGAGGTTTAGTAGTTAATAAGGGCCAAGTAGTTGACGGGTGGGCCGGCTCGTAAACGCTACCTGAGACGTAATTAAGTTGGTCTCCTGAGCATGGGAAGGCGTCATGTTAATGGGGGGAAAAAGGCAACAGGAATTGTATCTTACTTTACCTTAATAGCCACGAAGATAGAGAGGTGGCTCAGATATACAGGTTACCGTGATATACAAATAAAATATAACAAAAACTATAAGCTAGTTCTCCTTAACAACCACGAAATTTATCTTAAAGAAAACGAGAACCAATAGAAAATGGAGCATTCTCTCTACCCTTCCCATGAACGAAAATGAACATAACTTAAAAAATATTTGGACCAGCAACACGTCCCATAATCCCCCCCCCCCCAAAAAAAAAATCTGTCATAATACAATTTACCCCAAAACCTGAAATGGATCCATCGAGTGTATGGAAAGTTAACGCGTGGACACTTAATTAGTCATGAGCCGACGGACGGACGGACGGACGGACGGACAGATGAATATTATCACTATTATAACTTAAAATAATGTTAAGGGGAGGCATCAAGTTCATCAAATTCACCTTTATTAATCAGTTACGTCACTATCAAAGCATACCACAATAAACGACTTGATAACATATAAGAGTACATCACAGGTACACCCGAACTTAACACAGGCCTAACGCATATTTACCCACCTATTATACCAGGGTTGGGTAATCACCTCCCTCAGAAGGTAAACAAGAAGAGCTAGTGAGGCAGGGTGGGAGGTGGTGAGGGGAGGCGCGTCATCCAACACTACTACTCCTGCAACATAACATTCACACCCGGGTGGTTGACGGGGGGGAGAGGGAGAGAGAGGTAAATCTTTACAGGTGTGTGGGCTAATTTAACACTTGTTTACGTATGTGTGCGGGTTTGTTCGACTCTGTTTACGTTTATTCGAAAGGGTAATGACTCTTGTTTGTTTTCCTGGAGATAAATGGAGACTGTTTCTTGTTTTTTGCTTAAGGGGGGAGAGTAACGTGTGGTGGTATTAGTTTCTCTGTGAAGGAGGAGATGTATTAAAGTTTTGTATTTAGTTGCCATGAAATAGGATAACTCGTTAACCTTGTGGCAACTATATACTGTATCTAAGACGAACTAGACCAGCTGATGTGAAGGAAATCAACAAATGACCAAAGTAACAAATAAAAAAAAACAGTTACGCAAGTTATGTATAAACAATGAATAATAATAATAATAATAATAATAATAACAACAATAATAACAACAACAATAACAACAACAATAACAACAACAATAATAACACCAACAATAACAAACTTGACAAAAAACAAAACAAAGTTATAAAAAATAGCCAAAAAATCGCATGTCAATAGCCAGTATCGGGCGCGGGGTTACCTGGCGAAAATATGGACAGGTGAGATGAGGTAATTTACTGTGGCCATCACCTCAAACACACACTCGCTACCTCACGCTCTGACCGCCCCCATTTACTGCAATACCTCCCATTTTTCACCTTTCCTCCCCTTCCCACCATTTCCAATACATATTTCCTCTTCCATTAACCCTTTTTCATTAAATAAGTGTCTATATATTTCCCCCTCTTCCTTTCAATGTCTCTCTCTCTCTCTCTCTCTCTCTTTACCTATTCTTCTCTTCCACACTTCCTCTCCCCCTCTCCCCCTACACCTTTTCTCTCCCATCTACTTCTCTCTTCCTTCCTTTCCTTCCTCTAAATTTTATCTTTTACCTCATTTCCTTCTCTCACAGTATCTCTTTCTCTCATCTACTATATAACTCTCCTTCTGTCTCTCATTTTCCCTCTTCCCTTTGTCTCTTCCTCTTTTTCTCTTCATTTCCCATTATTCGTAATCCTCTTTCTACATCATTTTCACCTTTCCCTCCATTTATCCTCTTAGTCCTCTTACTCTTCTCTTTCAATGAAACTTACCTCCCCCCCCCCCCCCACACACACACCTCCTCTTCTCCCCAACGCACTCTCCACCTCCCCCTAACCCTCCACCTCCTCCTCCGACACACACACACCCCGAACGCACTCTCCACTTCCCTCTCCAACACACTTTCCGCCTCCCCTCACCTGTGCTGGGAGAGCGACAAATCCTACCTGCACCACGATAGTACAATCTATCTATAGACTTTTGTGTCGTCACGGGAAAGACCGGAATTGATCGTCCTCTGTACATCTGTGTCAGCGAGGGAGGTGGGCAGAGGGCGTAAATCTTCCTCTTAACAAAAGCCCACAACAGAGGTCGTCCATTGCTTGACACAACCCCAGCCAGTGAGCCAGAGTGGTGGTGATGGTGGTGGTTGACTGTGCTCTCATGCGATGGTGGTGGTGGTTGTATTTTGGTTGACTATGCTCTCATGTTGTGGGGGTTTTGTTGGCTGGTTGTATTGTAGTTGTGGACGTGGTGGGGTTGGTTGGCTGACTGTGTCGCTATAAGATGTAGGTGGTTGGGGGAAATTGTGGTTGGTGGTAATGGTGGCGATGGTGGTAATAGTGGTAGTGGAAGAGGTGATGTTGTTGATGGTGGTAGTGGCGACGATGGTGGTGGTGGTGGTAGTGATCTTATTCAGGTTGATACTTGTTGGTGATGGTTGACTGTAACGTTATGAGTGATGATGGTGAATGTGCAGGTGGTTGGCGATTGTGGTTGATGTACTGGTAAATATTTTCTTACGGTCATCAATAATGTTGTTTCTCTATATATAAGTACAGACATATACACGCATAAATACACAAGAGATACTCTCTCTCTCTCTCTCTCTCTCTCTCTCTCACACACACTAAGGCATCATGTGCCATTTCACTTTGGTCATGAAACACACTACACATCGTCGTGGTGTAACACTGACCATTACTTCACTATCCCTGGCTTGCCTTCCTCTCACCTCTCTGTAATATCCCTTTACGTAAAATATCTCATCTGTGTTAATTCCAATAGCATCTCTACAGCATTTAATTCCCTCGCCATTGAGGCATTTAGAAGACTCCTGAAATATTAATATTCATATAGAAGCAATACTAAAGTGTGTCTGGATACCTGAGTGTGTATATATATATATATATATATATATATATATATATATATATATATATATATATATATATATATATATATATATATATATATATATATATATATTAGTCCCCCGCCCGGTATAGTCTGGACATTCAATAGCGATGCAATTTCATTCAATAGCCAATCACATTCGGGCTTTCAAGGACGATAATAACCAATGGCGGGGCGGCTTTTAAGCGGGATAGACCTGTCGGTAGGACGTGATAGATGAGCGTAAACTTAAAGGACTTCTCTCGCTATTATTTCGCAGGATTTTTTCTCACACACACACACACACACACACACACACACACCTGTATCAAGAGATCTTTTCACTGCATTCAGCCAAACACAAACGTAAGAAGTCGCATTAAAGTTCAGGCACAAAGTCCACAACTGGATATACACAAACACGGCCTGGAGGAGGTTTTTAAAAGGGAAAAGACGATCGCAAGAAGCGGTTTCGAACTTTCTTGCTAATGGTTTCTAAGTTGTTTTAGAGAGCGTCAAAACTCACATTAAGTTTTACAGAATCGAAGGATCTTTTTGAGAATTTTATCCCTCTATAGGAAATAAAATAAATTATATAACTAAATTAATCCTTACACAATGTCAACTACCCGATATATACAAACACTGTCTTTAAGTTAATTAAACAAAAGACAATCACGTACAGAAAATAATAAAAATGCTACTCATATTACTACTACTACTACTACTACTACTACTACTACTACTAATAATAATAATAATGTCAATAACAATAATGCTAATAATAATAACAACAATATCAACACTAATATCCTGTGATACTATAAGCGTGAGAGAGAGGTAATGGGCACAGGTCTAATGGGCGGTTTGTTGTAATAATGGTGGCCTAAGGGTGGACTTGCCCCGCCAGCCCTCCATAACCTGGTAAATGGATATGCAAGTAAATATGGTGAGAGAGAGAGAGAGGGGGGGGGGAGAAGTGTGGAAAAGGGAGTAAGAGGGAAGACAGACAGGAGAGGAGATGTACCTAGGAGAGAGAAGAGTGGAAGAGACATGGGAGGGAGAGAGAGGAGAAGGAGAGGGAGGGAGGGAGGGGTCCTGGTCGAGCCTGGAATAAAGGGAGAAGAGAAAGGTGGAAGCGGGCCATGGGAGAGAGAGAGAGAGAGAGAGAGAGAGAGAGAGAGAGAGAGATGGAAGGGGACCTGGGAGAGTGGGAGGGAGAGGGACTGTGAGAGAGTCGCCCACCTAGCAACACTGCAGCCAGTCATCAAAGAGGATTGTGGGAGTCGGGGTAGCGAGGGTGTGTGTGTGTGTGTGTGTGTGTGTATGTCACCCTACCACCACCACCAAAGCCATCACCATCACCACAATTAACACCACCATTACAACCACCACTGCCATTATCATCACCACCATTATTACTACTACTACTTCTACTACCACCACCACCATTGTTACAACTACCACCATTATTACCATCACCACCACCACCACCACCACCACGACTACTACCACCACCACCATTCCAACCACCACTGCCATTATCATCACCACCACTATTACTACTACTACTACTACCACCACCACCATTGTTACAACTACCACCATTATTACCATCACCACCACCACCATTCCAACCACCACTGCCATTATCATCACCACCACTATTACTACTACTACTACTACCACCACCACCATTGTTACAACTACCACCATTATTACCATCACCACCACCACCACCATTCCAACCACCACTGCCGTCACAATCGCTCTGTGTGTGTCTAAGTTTGGCTACGGTGTGGTGACTCGTGCTGAATTGAGAGGAGGGGGGGAGAGAGAGAGAGAGGGAGGAAGAGAGGGCTCGGAGGGAAAGGGAGGAAGAGAGGGCTCGGAGGGAGAGGGAGGAAGAGAGGGATCGGAGGGAGAGGGAGGAAGGAATGAAGTGAAGGGAGTGAGGGGTTGGAAAGGACGGAAGCGACAGGGGAGGAGATGAGAAGGAGTGAAGGAGTGAAGGAGGATGATGTTTGAGAGTGGATAAGGGTGAGGAGAGAGGAATAGGAGGATGGAGGGTTAAGGAAGAGGTAAGAATGAAAAAAAAAAAGGAAGGAGAAAGGATAAGAGAAAGGCAGGAGGAAGTTAAGTAAAGTGAAATGGTATGGAAAAGATAACGAAAGGATGAATAAAGAAGGCGAAGAGGAAGAGGGGAGGAGGAGAGGACTGAATGGGAGAAGACAAAGAGGATAAATACAGGAAATGGGAACAAAATGGACAAATACACTTTTCCATCTGTGTAAACCGAAATTTGCAAAGAAACTCTCTCTCTCTCTCTCTCTAACTCTCTCTCTCTCTCTCTCTCTCTCTCTCTCTCTCTCTCTCTCTCTCTCTCTCTCTCTCTCTCTCTCTAAAACAGTATAATTTACCACCATCACCATCACTAAAATCATTTACATACAATATAACAAAATTAACCGGACACACTACCCATTAAGTCATATTTCCGGGGTTATATTAACAAACTATCACTCCTGCTAACTAATGTATATAGATATGGAAATAGACATGTTAATCCTTTAAAAAATAAAATACCAAGTCTTTAACGCAGTTCCTAAAAAATGTGAATAAATCGTCTTTATTAAAATCAACCAATAAAAAAAAGTCTTACTCCCCTCAAAAGTCTTAAAGAGTTATTGGATTTAAAATGATGAAGACTCTTTCAATTAAAAAAGATAAGAAAAGACTTTATTGCCTTTTAAAAAACTCAAAAGTCTTCACTGCCTTAAAAAGAAAAATGCTTCAGTAAGTAACACAATATGTTAGGTGATACTGGTTAGTCATTAATTAGTACGATTTAAGGAGTTACTACTGTACCAGGTAGTTAATTTTACCTATAATGACTTATGCGTATTAAGGCGACGGTACAGTGGACGTAGATAAGATGTGGCTAGGACAGAAGCGATTACTGTAGACGGGGAATGGGGACTTATTGTGGTTACTGCCATCATCACTATCTTTATCATCACAATCACCACAATAACCAAACACTCATCACCAATATTCGAACCCGTGTACATACAGTCCCCTAACCTGATACTAAAACCATTTACCCACCATCCTCCCTCCACTCTCTCTCTCTCTCTATCTCTCCCACCTTCCTTCCTTCCCTCCCTCCCCAAACACAACTCGCTGGCTGGGTCTTCCTTCTTTAAAAATTCGCACTCACGAAATATCACATTTTGCACCATTAAACACAACAGCGCCACAGCGTAACCCTCAGATTTACACTGCTCGGATTTTACGCTATCTTTTACAAACATTTTTTTTTTCGATTATATATATATTTTTTTTCACTGTGGCAATTCCGTTTATTCCATTTTCTCTCTCTGATATTATACAACCTGGACCATTATTTCCGGTTCTATAAATACTAGGAATTTATTTATTTACTTATTTATTAACTTGTATATTTATTTATATGTTGTGTTTGATATTATTCAGTTACAGTCACAGGGAATAGTCAGTCGTCATGTGAAGTTGGTCGGCCCAAAGTACACATAAACGTTGTGATTATTATGAAATATATTGAAAAACATAAAAATAAAATATACGAGTATTACTAGTTTAATTTGCCTTCAATAGAAAATGGTTCATCTTGAAAAATAAATTCGTTTCTCATCTTAACGAATATGCAATAGTCACCTTCCACAAAATAAATGTCTCCCCTAAAATATAAAAAATACCTTAAAATAATCTCCCCAAAAGAAAATAATCTCCCCAAAAGAAAATAATCTCCCCAATACAAAATAATTTCCCCTAGAAAACAATAATCTCCCCAAAAAAATAATCTCCCCATAAAAGAAAATAATCTCCCCTAAAACAAAATAGCTTATCCCCCAAATAAAACAATAGTCTCCCAAATATAAACCATCTCCCCTTAAAGAAAATAGTCTACCAATAAAATACAACAATCTCCCCACAAAAAAGACATAAGTTTCTCCCCACTAAAAGAAAACTGGATACACATCACATCAAAATCGTTCAACGGGAAGTGTGAAATATTTATCGGGAATTTCGTTGTGTGATATCCGCGGCCAGGTATTGCATATGGTGTAAATCCCGAAGAGGGAGAGGGGGGTGTAGGGTAGAGGGGGGCATGTGGAGGGGGAGAGGAAGGGGGTGTGGAGGGGGAAGGAAGGGGGTGTGGGGAGGGGTGTGGGGGTGAGGGAGGACAGGTGGATAGATAAAAAAATATTAAATACTTTAATCCCCTCAAACAATATGACATTGCGAGGAGAATTCCGAAACACCTACATACACACATATATACACACACATATATATACATACATACATACTATACACACACACACACACGCGCGCGCACGCACACGCTTTTACTGTGAGCTTTTAAGCCAATTCTACATCAGTTTTATATCATGACATATTCTGACGGCACCACCCATATCTCTGTTAGAATTAATCCCCCTACAATAACACGCCAGGGGTTGAAATCCACACACACACACACACACACACACACACACACACTAAAAGAAATGGATACTATATTCCACAGCGAAGTATGAAATTTGGTAAAAAAAAAAGAGAGTAGTGTACAGTATATTAAATCGCTCTGCAGATATGAGAAAAAAAGGCTATTTAATTGTACAGTGAGGCATAAAATGGTAAAAAGTATATATATTTCTCTCATAATTGTACAAAAAATTAACTTAAGTGGGTGAAGCTCTTAAGGCCATCCAAGGCCATTTCAGGACATTTCAGGACATTTATTTTAGTGTTTCGACTTAAGTTAGTAAGTTAGAAGCTTCTCTATCAACTTATAAGAGCAACTTAAACTAAACACATGTCTTTGGGCTTCAGTTGAGGTAAAATTAATCATATGTTTCCATTTTGAAGGAAATTTAACATAGCTTAATTTGTGTTTCATTTACTAATATAACAATTGGTGACGTTACTTAATCCCCAGTTAAAAGGAAAATTTAACAGGAGTTTTTTTCAGTGTTTCAGTTAATAACAAACCAGTTAAAAGTGTTCCTTCGTCTCCAGTTAGGAGGAAAATTTAACATGAAAACCTTTTAAGAATCCTACACCAGACTCACAGTTTCCCCGTACAACACATAAAGGATTCGAAGGATGTGTCCCTCAAGTCCTGAATCCCTTAAAGGACAAGAGTCGCTGAGAATGACACATCCCCCCAGCCCTGACTTCTTACCGATGGGGATTACTGCCGACAAACCGACACACCGACAGCAACTCTTGGTAAAAGTTATCTGAGTGTAATCATACGTGTCTCTCTCTCTCTCTCTCTCTCTCTCTCTCTCTCTCTCTCTCTCTCTCTCTCTCTCTCTCTCTCTCTCTCCTTTATATATTTATCTATCTATCCATGTTTCTCCCTCTCAGCTGTTCTGTTTATCTATGTCTCTCAGTATTTCTGTCTTTTCACTCTCTCTCTCTCTCTCTCTCTCTCTCTCTCTCTCTCTCTCTCTCTCTCTCTCTCTCCATCACAACAGCATCCCCACCCGTCTGACATCTCCTCATACAGAAAATTTGTATATTCTTTTTCAAAACTGTCGCAGATGTCGCCTGTACAAACTTTTGATTGCCGCACGAACAAAGTCAGCCAGGCGGAACTCCCTCGTCATAAGCACATCAGCCAATGGTTAGATAGATAGATAGATAGATGGATAGATAGATTGATATTTAGATAGATAGATAGACTAAGGTCGACACAGATACAGTGACCCCCCCCCCCCCAACACAGAAAAACAAACTGACAGACTATGAGTCACTGCATCCACTTTGCGCCCCTGGTCACCCACACACAGACACACAGATGGTTAGGTTAGGTTGGGGGTCTATCAAGACTTGGGGTCTAATTAAACTGGGGCCTTCGAGAACTAAGGTCAAATATGAGTTAGATCTATTATGAACGGGGAATTTTAGTAGTGGCCTATCATGACTGGGATCTAATTGGCCCGGGACCCATTATAACTGGTGCCTATTAGGATTGGATTCTACTTCATCTGGGGCCTATTAGAACTGGGGTCGAATAGTACTGGATACATTAGGACGTGGATCTATTAGGACTGGATTCTACTTCATCTGGTGCCTATTATAACTGGGGTCTAAAAGCACTGGGGCCTAATATAAACGTAGCCCATTATTTAAGCTGTGGAAGCCAGGCCCCACCCCGCTCACCTGTCTTACCTGGCCCGGGTTTATGAATTAGGGAGCAGGAGAGACCTTAAATATGTATCTCTTGATGGGTAGAACGTCAGGGGAGAAGAAACTCTTATATTGTTCAAGGTGAGTAAAGGGGAGTGGGGAGGGGAGGAGAGAGGGGAGGAGGGGAGGGGAGGGGGGGAAAGGGTAGGGGGAGGGGAAGAGTGTCAAAGAAAAAAAAGAGAGACAGAGAGAGAAACGCTTTCAATTATCAGATATGTTTTGATGAGGATATATAGCGGGTAGAGAGAGAGAGAGAGAGAGAGAGAGAGAGAGAGAGAGAGAGAGAGAGAGAGAGAGAGAGAGAGAGAGAGAGAGAGAGATTCAATCACCACAATACCTATTTCCCCTATATTATATGGGACACACTCACAAAATCCCACTAAAAATACCACCAAACACAATAATTAAAACAACGCTATCGGACGGTACTCGAACTGTGACTATGGTGAGCACAAACACACCTGACCAACACGATGGATAGGTGAACCATACACACACACACACACACACACACACACACACACACACACACACACACACGTTTAATTAACAGAGCAATCCCCAGCTATAGGCCTTAGGAACCCCATATTTCAACTGTCTGAAAAAAATAAGAGGGGTAAATCCTCTCCTATTGCAGACATTGTTTACACTGTTGCTCCGAGGTGATTAGGTTGTCCTACGAGGGTGAAAAAGACAGAGGAAGGGAGACAGGGAGACAGAGAGACAGAGAGACAGAGAGGAAAAAAATTGCATTTCTTTTGTTCGTCATATTTTACTGGCGAATGAGTTGTCGTCATCAAGGCTTTGTTTTTTTAGGCCTCCCGGTTGTTCATAGGCCTAAACGTTTTAATTCTCATTTATTGTCTGGAGTTTTTCTAGTCAACCAGAAAAAGAGGTCGGGGGGGGGGGGAGGGTTCGTCTGAGTGACTGTCTGTCGTGTGAGACGTTTTACCTAACAAATGGTACAGTGGATTGTGATTTTTGGAGACCCTGGTCCAGCCGCTCTCTACAACCTAGGGAGTGATGTACGTCTTGTGTGTGTGTGTGTGTGTGTGTGTGTGTGTGTGTGTGTGTGTGTGTCACCCTCGTCGTCGGTGTTGTCAGGTCATCCATAAACCAATCGCCAGGTAACTTCCCCTACCTGGTCTCTCTCTCTCTCTCTCTCTCTCTCTCTCTCTCTCTCTCTCTCTCTCTTTCTCTATCTCTCTCTAATTGCTGTCTATCTATTCATTATCTCTCTTATCTAGTTGCTGTCTAACTTTATATTCTCTCTCTTTATCTCAATACCTTTATCCCCCTCCCCTCTTTCCCATTTTTTCTTCCTCCGTTACATGCTTTACCTCCCCTTCCATTTTTCCTATCTACGTTTCTCGCCCCCTCCCCTCTCTTCTCTCCTCTTTCCCCATTTTTATCTTATGTTCCATGCTCCCCCCCCTTTCCCTCCTCCCACTTCCTTCTTTGCTTCTTCCATTTCATCTCTGCTTCCTCTTCAATTTCCTTCCTTCCGTTTCATCCTTTCCTCTCTCTGCCTTCCATCTTTGTTTCTAGTTTCATTGTCCCATTTCTCCTTAATTTCTATTCCATTTTATTTCATTCCGTTTTATCTTATCCAGTCTATCTCATTCCCCTTTCACATTCTCCTCCCTATTCACTTTCATTTCCTTTCCTTCTCTTCCTCTTCTCCCTTTCATCTTGTCTCTCACTCCTCTTCCTCTTAATCTTTCTCTCTTTTACTTCATTCCCTTTTATTATTACACTCCTCTTTTTCCTCTTCTCCTTAAGAACATAAGAACATAAGAATGGAGGAAACTGCAGCGGGCCTATTGGCCCATACTGGGCAGTCCCGTTTACACCCAACCCCTATTGCTCATATAAGCATCCAACCTATGTTTGAAGCTATTCAGCGTATTCGAGTTAATGATGATATTTGGTAACTTTTCCATTCATCCACTACTCTGTTTCCAAACCAGTGTTTACCTATTTCACGCCTAAATCTAAATTTGTCTAATTTAAAACCATTGTTACGAGTTCGCTCCTGGTTGGATAGTTTGAGTACCTTTGTAATGTCCCCTTTGTTTAGCCCTGCCTTCCACTTATACACCTCTATCAGGTCGCCCCTCGCTCTACGTCTCTCGAGGGAGTGCAAATTAAGATGCTTTAACCTGTCTCTATACTCAAGGTTCCTAATGCCCGGGATTGTCTTGTCATTCTCCTCTGAATTCTTTCCAATGATTCTATATCCATTCTGTAATACGGTGACCAGAACTGAACTGCGTAATCCAGGTGTGGTCTCACAAGCGCAAGATACAGTTTTAGGATGACCTCGCTAGTCTTGTAACTAACACTCCTTTGTATGAACCCAAGTACTTTATTAGCCTTGTTACGAGCAAAAACACATTGTTTACTTGGCTTAAGGATACTACTTATCATTACTCCTAAATCTCTCTCGCAGTCGGATTTCTCTATGGCATCGTTGTTCATCTGGTATCTGGTTTCCCTGTTTACATCTCCTCTACTGAGTACTTTACATTTGTCCACGTTGAATTTCATCTGTCATTTTTCAGACCATTCGAAAAATTTGTCCACGTCTCTCTACATTATTCTCCCTTCTCCTTCATTTTCTTCTTCCATTTTCCTTTATTCTTTATCATCCTCTCTCTTTTCCCCTTCTTCCGTTTCATTCTCTTTTTCTCATCAATTCCTTCGCTTCATCCACATGTTTTTTCCTCTTTTTCTCTTTTCCTCTGTTCTCTATTACCGGGAAGAGGGAGGGGTAAGAGGGGCAAGGGAGAAAGAGGGGGGTAAAAGGAACAGGTAAGGGAAAAGAAGGGAGGTAACGAAGAGGAAGAAAAGAGGGGTAAGGGAGAGGAAGAAGGCAAGAGTAACACGGAAGGAGAAGTGAGGAAGAGAAAGAAGGGAGGGGTAAGAGGAGGGTAAGGGAGAAGGAAGAGTAAGATAGGTGAAGAGGGAGAGGATAAAGGGAATAATAAGGGAGAGGGAAAGAGAGAGGGAGCATAGGGGGGGAACTAATCACCTCACTCCAACACAGAACTAACGACTCAATTAAGATTATTAAGAACACTTGTTGACCTTATTAAACAAAAAGAAAGGAGCTCGGCGATTGGCTAATCTCCGACAGCGAGCGAGTTCAACGCTTTTCATATCCACCCAATCGCCTAGTCCCGGGAGAAAATAGATTCAAATGCCTCCTTGTTTTGGAGGGAGGGGGAGGGGACCAGGTGGGGTGTGGAGGGGAGGGGAGAAGGTGGGGTGGGGTGGGGAGCGGGGTGGAAGGCCGGGGAGATTGTTCCAATAAGCGATTTAGCTATTAAATGGGTCGGTTAATATTGAAACGTGTGTACGTGTGTGTGTGTGTGTGTGTGTGTGTGTGTGTTCGGATACGACAACGACAAGCGATCGTCATTTGTTTGGAAACCATTAAGAGTGTCGATACAAGGAAAGCCCCGCTGGAGGCCCCGAGAGGGAGGGGGGGAAATGGGGGGGGGTGAGAGAGGGGGGTGGGGGTTGGGACAGAAGGGCTTAAAGAGGATGAAGGGGGTAGGGGCAGGAAAGGGAGTGAGGGAAGAAGGAAGGAAGTGGCATAAGGTGTTGACACAGGTACACGGCACAAAGTACTCACATACATGTGGGATAACTGCTCAACTTGTGGTCAACATCACCTGAGGTCACTGGATCGATGCTCTCACTTACCTGAGGAACAAATAAAAGAGCCTATTAGTTTAAAAAGGTAATACTTAAACAATAATTTAATCATGTGGGAGTTAACAATAAATAAATCATAAAATGCCATGGTTATGTCAAGGTTATTTTATAGAACTATTCATAACAATTATATCATGGTGTTACCTGAATAATATCATAATTTGTTGAAGCGCAGATTGATTGTCTAAAAAAATATGTATATATATATATTTTGTCTTTATTTTAGCGATATTGTTATACAAAAGTTTCATAGATCTCTACCAAACATAATATATACTGTATATACATATATATATTCTAATACAAATTTAACTATTGTACGAGAGGTGTTTGTGTGTCAGTGTTCCCACACAAATCACAATTCCATTTTCCACGACTTTCCCAAGACCAAGTCGCTTAAAAGGCTTCTATGTGAAGTTGCTGGTGCAGCCAAAAATCTCAAGTCTAATGTAAGTTCTACAGTTTACAGTAAGAGTAATACACTGTAGTTTTCTCTCCCCCTAATGCTTTAGTAAGATGACCACATAGGGATCTCTGATGGGATTAATGTATGGCGGTGTGTGTGACCTGCTCTACCTGACAGCAAGAAGCGTAATTCTTAAAAGTCTACAAAAATTCCCTTAATATGATTATGATTGCGCAGCTTAATTGTAGTGTAAATTCCGAGAGTAAATACTGTTCAAGGTACAACATTATGTCGTTCATATGATGGTAATACGACAATAATTAATGGTAGCTCAAATATTGGAAATCATGGTATTGAATAAAACAAATCATGACAGTTCATAGTCATCCATAGTTCCTACACACAGGGAAACTCTTACACAGCTTCAGTCTACCAACAAACAACTCAGTTAACTTTGAGAGGAAAAGTCTCAGTAAAATAGAGGGGAGGAATTGATTACACAGTGATGTAAGTCAAACATACCCAATATCCGAATGGGCCCCAGCCTTAATGGACGCAAACCTAGAGAATACAGAATGCAATCAAGGAGGTTTACACTATTACTTACCTGCTCCATAAAACACAACACACCTGGCTGATAAAACGCAACACACTATATGGAAATTGTGTACAGTATTCATTTATTTCCGTATGTGTGTGTGTGTGTGTGTGTGTGTGTGTCATATACTCACAGGTGTTCGCAAGTAAGTGTGGACCAACGCATGCGTACCTGTGTGTATGTCACCCAACGAACCGCGGGATTTTCAGCAGGTACCCCGTGAGTGGTCTAAAGTTTTTTGGACTGTTATTTTTCATTTCCCGTGAGCGAGAGAGGAAGTTCGCTAGAGTCAAAGGCTTCGAGATAAAAACACAAAGGGTTATACAAAGGGCGCGCCGCTCTCAGTAAAGGACTCTTTTACCTGTGTGCCTGCAGGTGGGTGGAGGTGTGACAGCCATGCCCAAAAATGTCTATGACTGGAATACTTGTTCACTATATACAAGAATTTACACTGATATGATATTGTTGTGGTCTATCTATCTATCTATCTATCTATCTATCTATCTATCACTCCCTCTCGCTCTCTCTCTACATACACAGATAAACTCCCATGATCATAATTACTCTAACTTAAGGGAGAATATTGACCTAAGAATCTCTGAGACTGTGGGACTGTAGGAGTGTAGATGGGCGGGTGGGTGGGTGGATGGGTGTGTGAGTGAGTGGGTGAGAGTGTGGATGGGTGAGTGGGTGGGAGTGTGTGTGTGTGTGTGTGTGTGTGTGTGTGTGTGTGTGTGTGGGTGTAGGGAAGAGGACGACACCCGCTGTGCTAGGTAACGCTGGCCGCCTCCTGCCTTCCCTCCACTTCAAGTTGTAAATTTTGTAGAGGCGACCTGCACACCTGCTCTTACCTGTGTGTCTCTACTCTCTCTCTCTGTATCTGTCTGCCTGTCTCTTTTTTTGTCTTCCTTACCCTATTTTCTCCTTCTCTTTCTGTCTCTACTCTCACCCTTTATCAACCATATTCCTTCTACTCTTTTTTTCTTTCTTCTATCACCATCACCCAACACACACACACACACACACACACACACACACACACACACACACACACACACACACACACACACACACACACGATTTGACTTGAACTGATAAATTTTCTAGTTAAGAGACAAATCAAGGCTTGTTGGCCAGTGGTACAAAAGTAAATTAGATGAAAATTGGGTTGGGTTAGGTAGTTGGGGGTGGGTGGGGTGGTTGGGGGTTGTTGGGGGTAGGTGGGGTGGGTATAGCGGGTGGGGTGGAGTGGGTGGTCGTAATTTAGGCAGGGTCGCGCGCCACCCACTTACACTAATGGGAAATGTGTACACGGAGAGGCGTGTCCTACAGCGGCTACGCCAGGATAAGTGCTCGCCTCCGTGTCTTTTCTCATAAACACCGTGTCACTCTGATGTCCCGAGTGTGGCTGTGATAGTGTGTGTGTGTGTGTGTGAGCAAATCATTCACGAATCGAGGCATTCATAAAACACACACACACACACACACACACACACACACACACACACGGGGTGATATAGCCTTAATTGCTAAAACCCCTTTCAAAATTCAATTTAAAATAACAATAAAAAACATAAACACGCAGATATGTGGAAAATAAATGAAAAACACACCAATACAAACACACATACTTAAACACTAACACCGCCACATATATAACCACACACACACACACACACACCAAGAGTCTTCAACCATACAACATTTACGAATAAAAGCTTAAAATGGCGTCATATTTTCACTTAACTCTACTGACGTCATCTTGCATATAGTTACACGAGGGAAAAATTAACTTACGACCATCTGAGATTCCGCGCGGAGTTTTAAGTCATGCACAAACCAGACTTACGACTCAACTCTCCACAACTAAGCGGCGGCTCAAACTGACTTAACAGCGCTAAGTAAAGTTATCACAAGTTGGGCTGAGCGTTGTATCATGAGGGTAAGTGAGGGAGGATTAAGGAGAAGTGGGTGTTATGGGGAGGAGAGGAGAGGAGTACAGAAAGGGGAAGATAAGGAGAGAGAAGGTAGAGAGGGAGAGGAAAAGAAAAGTGGGTTATAGGGAGGGGAAGAAAGGGAGGGGGAGGGTGGAGAAGGAGAGTAGAGGGATAGAGACAAGTAGAGAAGAGAGGGGGGAGGGAGGGGGTGGGAACAAATGGGGAGGAGTGAGGAAAGAAAGAAGGTAAAGATTCCTTGTTGGGGAATTCATGTGCAGCAATACTTGGGGAGTTTCGTCGTTGGGGAAGAGTTGGGTAATATCTGGGAATCTCCGCGACTGGGGAAAACTTACTGACACTTGGGGATTAGTTGGTGGATTACCAGAACCCTTGGGGCTACGTGGGGAAAGGGAAGCGTAGAGGGGGAGAGAAAAGGGGAGGGAAGGGGGAGGGAAAGGGAGGGCAAAGAAAAGAATGAAGGGGAGAAATGGAGCGAGAGGGGGAGGTTGGGGAGGGGAGGGAAACAAAAAGAGGGGGAAATGGGGGAAGGGAGAGGGAGAATGAAAAGGGGGAGAAAACGGGAGACAGGCAGGGATAAAGGTAAAAGAAATAGGAGAGGGAGGAAGAAAACAAGAAAATAGGTAAGACCGAGAAGTAGAGAAAGAGGACGGAGGAAGGGAAGAGGGTAGAAAGGGAGAAGGAAAAGGGGGTTTGGAAAATGTAGATGATGTAAGGGAGAGAAAAACTTAATTCCTAGAGCGTGTATGTGGTATGAGAGAGAGAGAGAGAGAGAGAGAGAGAGAGAGAGAGAGAGAGAGAGAGAGAGAGAGAGAGAGAGAGAGAGAGAGAGAAATGAATATATGTAGGTTGAAAAGGAGGGAGGGAAGGAGGCGTGGGGGGAGAAAGGGAGAGAGAGATTAAGGACTGTCCCACACGGCTCCCTAAGATGGGATCAAAGTGGGTCGGAGGTGTTAATTCTCTCATCTGTGGACACACTTGAAAAGAGGAAGCCTATGAAAGAGAATTTTGGAGGAGGAGGATGAGAAGAGAAACGAAGGAGGAGGAGGAGGAGATAAAGGAGGGTAAGGGAGAAAAAAACCAAGGAGGAGAAAGAGATGAAGGAGAAGGAGGAGGAGGAGAAACAGGAGAAATAATAAAGAAAGACCAAAGGAGTAAAAAGAGAGGAGGAAAGAGAAAGAGAGAGATAGAGAGAATAACCGAGGGTAAAGGGTAGTAGGTGATGAGAGAGAAAATCCAAGCAAATGAAAAGAAGAGATTATCTGAGGCAAGGGGAGAAAAGAGGGTCTAGGAGGAGAAAGAGAGAGAAGGAGAGAGAGTGAAGAGGAGGATTACCGGTGTCAAGGGAGAGTCAACGAAGAGGGGAGGAGAAGAAAGATGGGGATTACAGAGGACACACGAAAGAAGACATGAGAAATCCCGATGATAACATGGTGATAATAAACGATATATGGGGGAGATAAACCAGAAAATGTGATAAATTGGAATAGGGAGAAAATGTGTGTTTACTATAATAAGTAAAATGTATAATTTGTATATATGAGATGAAATGTAATATAGTGTGTGTGTGTGTGTGTGTGTGTGTGTGTGTGTGACTAAATTATACTACCATGAATGGAAATTACCAATGTTACTTATGTTTAAAAGCAATAGTTTCCCCCAGTCTAAAGACAACCTTAGGATGAATTAAGGTATGTCAGGTCAGGTCAGGTCAGGTCAGGTCGTGTGAAGTTTTAGGTCAAGTCGTGTGAGGTTAGGTTAGGCCAAGTCGTGTGAGGTTATGTCGGGTTAGGCCGTATGAGGTTAGTTCAGGTCAGATCGTGTGAGACGAGGTCAGGGCAGGTCGTGTGAGGTTAGGTCAGGTTAGGTCAGGTAAGGTCGTGTGAGGTTAGGTCAAGTCAGGTTAAACTAGATTAGGTCGTGTAATGCCAAGTTGAATTCAGGATGAGGAAGACTGAAAAATGGGGGAAAAAGAGGAGGGCAGAGAGTCAGGAAGAGGAAGACGATAAGGATTCAGAATGAGAAAGAAGAGGAGGACAAGAAAACAGGATGAGGGAAGAGAAGGAGGACAAAGAATCAAGATGAGAACGGAGAGGAGACCATTGAATCAGGATAAGGAAGAGGGGACAAGAAAACAGATTGAGGGATGAGAAGGGGGACAAGGAATCACGATGAGAACGAAGAGGAAAATAAGGAATCAGGATGAGCAAGAGGAGAACAAGGAATAAGGATAAGGGAGACTGAATGAGGACAAGGAAGTAGGATGTGAAAGAGAAGGAGGATAAGGAATCAAGATGAGGAGGACAGGGAAAGGGAGGAGGAAAGAGACAAAGTAATACCAGGAGGATAATGAACTCTGGATCACGGCTCCTCGGGGAAGTCCGCTCCGCTGGGAGGAGAGGAAGAGGGGAAATTGTGCCAAACCGTGGAGGAGGGAAGAGGAAAAAGATGAGGAGGAGGAGGGAGGGGAGATAGAAGAGGAGTGAGGGTAAGGTAGGAGAGGAGTAAGGAAAGTAGAAGAGGAGTGAGGGGAGGTAGATGGGGAGTGGGGGAAGTAGATGAGGAGAAGGTGTGGGGAGATGGGAAGTGCCGTGGGGAGCAAAAGAGGAGGAAGTGGGGAGGAGGAGGGGACGTGGCAGTAACAGTAGATATAATGAAGTAGGCAGTAGAGGCAATAAAGTAGACAGTAGAGGCAATAAAGTAGACAGTAGAGGCAATAAAGTAGACAGTAGAGGCAATAAAGTAGACAGCAGAGGCAATAAAGTAGACAGTAGAGGCAATAAAGTAGACAGCAGAGGCAATAAAGTAGACAGTAGAGGCAATAAAGTAGACAGTAGAGCCAATAAAGTAGACAGCAGAGGCAATAAAGTAGACAGTAGAGGCAATAAAGTAGACAGTAGAAGCAATAAAGTAGACAGGAGTGAGGGGTGACATAGATCAAAGGAAAGCCTCAAGGCATCAGGTCTCCGGGGTGTTTAGTGAAGCTGGGAGAGGGAGGGGATGATGAGTGGGGGAGATGACGAGTGTAGAGGGAGAGGGAGGGGGTGATGAGTGGGGGATATGACGAGTGTAGAGGGAGAGGGAGGGGGTGATGAGTGGGGGAGATGACGAGTGTAGAGGGAGAGGGAGGGGGTGATGAGTGGGGGATATGACGAGTGGAGAGGAAGAGGGAGGGGGTGATGAGTGGGGGAGATGACGAGTGTAGAGGGAGAGGGAGGGGTGATGAGTGGGGGAGATGACGAGTGTAGAGGGAGAGGGAGGGGTGATGAGTGGGGGAGATGACGAGTGTAGAGGGAGAGGGAGGGGGTGTAGAAAGGGGTAATGGGAGGGGTAGGGGAGGGGGGGAAGTGGGAGGAGTTGACTAGTGGGGTTTAGATTTATTAGGAAGAGAATAAGAGGAGTAGGAGAAGGAGAAGGACAAAGACAAAGGAATAGGAGGAGGAGAAAGGGGAGAAGAGGTAATGGAGACAAAGGAGAGAAGAATAGATGAAGACATAAAAGAAGGAAATAAGAAAATTACGATTAGTTCCCATTTCCTGAGAAAAATGTCGAAAATAAAAAAGTAAGTTTGACCATAAAGGCTTTTGGGGGGGTGTCCTTCTGTCTCTCTCACCGCCCCTCTACTTTATCTGACCTTCTCTCACCTTCCATCTATATTCTTTAGGTATATCCCCTTTTTCTCAATACTCTTCCTCCTTTCTCTATTTTCTCTTACTTTCATACGCACACACAAAGTTCCTTCCATCGTCTCCACACACACACACACACACACATACACACGAATCCCTCATTACATACATACATACAAACATAGACACACACACACACACACACACACACACACACACACACACACACACACATTACTATTAAGTGGCAGAGGGAAAGTGTCTTTGAGGGTTATGGGTATGGCTTCATTCCACACGCGCCAAATTGAATCATTCCGCGAGCCAAATTGTTCATTTTCCTCGTTGTCGCTAATCACTGACCCATCGTGCCGGCGGTGGAGGGTGGTGTCGTCCAGTGGTGAAAGTGTCGTTTTGTGAATGGGTCGTTTAGTGAAAGTCGTTCAGTTAAAGAGTCGTTTAGTTAATAGGGGGCGTTAAATTGTGAGGGTGTTTATGTATAGACAGACAGACAGACAGATGAGCAAGTGATCATCCCCTTTTCCTACTTGTCCTCCATCTACTCCCTTTTCCCTCCTGTCTCCCTCTTCATCCACTTTCTTCTTCTCCCTTCCCCTCATCCGCTCCTTTTCCTCCGTCTTCCACTCTTCCTCTCCATCATCTTCCCTCTCCTCCCCTTCGTCCGTTTCTTTCCCTTAATTTCTTCCTCTTATCCTCCACGGCTTCTCCTACTCTTTTCCCTCCTCTTCTCCTCCCCGTCTTCACCTCCTCCTTTCCCTCCTCTTCTCCTCCCCGTCTTCTCCTCCTCCTTTCCCTCCTCTTCTCCTCCCCGTCTTCTCTTACTGTTTGTCCTCCTCCTCCTCCACACATACGAGCTACACTATCCAATAACACAACAGGTAGAAACAGGTACGGCAACAACAGGACGCTACTGCCATCTGTTGGTGAATTATCGGACTAATAGTTGTCAAGCTCTACAGTAGTTGACGGAGGGTGATAGTTACCTCCCAATGTACGTTTTCTTTAAAGGTGAATTATCGGTCGTAATCGTCAAGACCCTTGATTATCAAATGATTAATAATTCTCATCCAATCTCCGTTTCCTCTCTAATAAAAACTATCACTAATTATCCTTAATAACGATAGGAATGATAGTAATTCCCAACATCCGTTTTCTTCAGTGTGTATTAACTAATAATTATCAGACACAATAATCATTCGCTGTGTTAATATCTACCCACTTGTCGTTTTCTCGCTCTATTATCGTAAAAAAACGACAATTATCACCAATGTGTAATAATCACTATCCAAACCTACTTCTTTTGTCATGTGAATAATCCTTCTGTTGTCGACTAAAGCAACAATTATCACCAAGAATAACGTGTACCTTCCTTACGTTTTCCTTCAAGTGAGTTAGTTATCTCTGTTGTAACCGTCAAAAACAACAATGTTCACCATCTTCTATCACTGCTCCCACCCCTCGTTTTCTTCAAGGTAAATCATACAATAATTAACAAAAGCGATAACAAATAACATTTAACAAAAACAATATATACCATCTCTCGTGTTCTTGCCTCTGAATCATCTCTCAAATAATTGTCAAACACCACAATTAACTCTAACGTGTCATAATTACCACCCAACCCACGTTTTCTTCAAGGTAAATAATCTATTAATTATCCAAAACAATAATAATTAAATGTAACAAAATCTACACCATCCCATTTTCTTTCAAGTAACTTCCCCAATAATCAATAAAAACCTCAATTATCATCAATGTGTAATAATTGCTATACCCTCCCTCTACCCCCACACACCCCTACCTACCCCTACCCCACACCTTCCACTCTCCTCTCCACCCACCCTAACACCCCACCCCATCCCCCCCCCCCTACTCTCCCTCACACCCCCCTTCCCGTTTTCTTAATCTCAGCGGTCAAATAATTAATGATGCAGATGCGGTGTATAATTGGCTGCGGTCATATTGTTATAATCACCGCCGTAAACTAGGTTGTTGAGGTGATTTAACTAGCCGACTGGTGTGCGGGTTACTGTTATGGTAGTCGTAACTATCCTAATTGAAAGTTGGTTACTACCGCCCCACGCTAACGGCTACCACCAATAGTGTAACTGATTATTGGCCTATCTGAAATTACCTGGTGGTGGTGGTGGTGGTAGGGTAATTTTGGTTATGGTAGTAGTAGTGGTTGGTAGTGGTATGGTAATGGTGGTTGGTGGTGGTTGTAAAGAGATGGTGATTGTGGGAATGGTGGTAGTGATGGTGATAGGTTGGTTGTAATAATGATAATAGTGGTGATTGGTGATGATGACAGGATGATGGTGGTAGTGGTGGTCGTCACAGGATGTTTACATGTACAGATGTGAGAGCAGGATACAGTTATACAATTCATTGGGACTTCACCATTCAACTGTTAACTGAAAACATCTTGAAAATGAATAAAGAAATGGCTAAGAAATTAATATAACCAATATGGAGAAGGCAATATAACCTGGCCAATATTACACTATATACCAGCAGTAGCACGACCACAAGCAGCTGCCTGTAGTAGAGACGGTAATTCCCTACGACTGTCTACAATTATTATATAGACAGAATTTCACCATATCTACAGTAATACACCTCTAACAGTGGTGATAGTGGTGGTAGTTGTGGTATTAGTGGTAGGGAAGTAGGTACCTCAATTTTAGACAGACAAATGACAGGCAAAAACGAACAAAGGAACAAATAATAATAATAATAATAATAATAATAATAATAATAATAATAATAATCTCCCACAACACCCAACTTAATCAACAAGGACAGGTGACTATAAACGCACCTGGTCATTTAAACTCCCTTCCTTTTAAATAGCAACGAACCATTTAGTGCAAATTGCCACTTCCCTTAAAACATTTTTGGGTATGTGGGAGGATAAGGTGTGAGGTGGGGGTAGATGGAGGTGGGGGTAGATGGAGGTGAAGGGGAGGAGGGGGGGTGGGGGTGGATGGTGGGGGTGGGGGAAGGTGAGAGTTAAAATTTGTCCAGCTATCCGCTATTAAATTCAGTAAGGCAGTCCTCTCCGTGTTGCGCATATCGTTATTCACAACTTTTCTCGTTACCATCAAAGTTGGGTTCTAAATGACAGCCGGCTATTCTCTCTCTCTCTCTCTCTCTCTCTCTCTCTCTCTCTCTCTCTCTCTCTCTCTTTATACATATCTATCTACCTTTTTCCAAATTCATTAAAAATTAGATGAATTTTCTATATATTATTTTTTTGGGGGGTTGGTGGGAAGTCATGTTTGGCTGACCTTTCTGATCTAACTGATGTTGTGTTTCAGTTCATGAGGGTATTTTTTTCCCTTCTGTTGTTAAACTTAAGGCAGCCAGTATAATTGTTTTGGTTATTATTCCTCTGTTCATTATTTATATATTTACTATGTTTTGCTGTGTTGAAATTCTAAATACACACACACACACACACACACACACACACACACACACACACACAACAAATGGCCAACACAACACAATACACACAACACAAACCCAACACAATACAATACAACGCAACACACTCACATAAAATAATAGAATTTTCCCACAATAATACCCTCCCATTTATACAGTGTGACAAGAGCCGACGTGAAGTTAAACAATTATCGACAAGCATAGAAACCCAATAAATGATAAATACCTCCAAAAAATAAATGAAAACGAAGCAATTTTCCATTTTTATGTGAATTAACTTTATGGTGACGAAATTCATGCAGAAAAAACCCAGCTCTAAAATTATTATAAAAAACTGAATATATTTTTTTTTAATTTACCTTGTTTTAATTTATGGGTAAAAAGAGGGATTCATTTATATTGATAATTAATTATTTGTTGGTGAAGTTCATTATTATTATTATTATTATTATTATTATTATTATTATTATTATTATTATTATTATTATCATTATTATTATTATTATCGAATCCTCCTTTTTCCCGTACCAAGTCACTGTGTCACTGCCCGCCCCCCTACCCCCCTCGGGTCCCAGGTCACTGTCACCCTGTCCCTCCATCGGGTCCTAGGTCACTATATCCCCCCTCTTTCCTCGGGTCCTAGGTCACCGTCTCCTTGCCACTCCCTCTGTTCCCAGGTCAATGCCTCCCCGCCCCTCCCTTGGGCCCCAGGTCACCCCCTCGGGAAGAGGGTCATCTGCGTTAAGGGTTGTGTTGCCAGATTACAAAGTGCAGTCAACATCTCCCAGCTCTTAGTCGCCTCTAATGTTGGCCTTTAAAAGTCGTAGCTCGTAGGCCGGGCCATTTAAACCAGGCATTGGGAGGACCATTTTACCGAGGGACTGTGGGAGGGGGGGGGGGAGGAGGAGGGAGGGAGTGAGAGAGAGAGAGAGATATACACAAAAGAGAGAGAGAGGAAGGGAGACAGATATACACAAAAAGAGAGAGGGAGAGAGAGAGAGTGACGTGGCTCAAAAAGAACACCAGAAGCAGGAAAAATAACACGAAGATGATTAATGAAGACAAAACGCGGTGTAGAGGAACAAGAACAAGTCCAGAGAAAGAAGAAGAATTAACGATAATAGAGAAAATGAAGAATAAAGAAGAAAATAGAGAAAAAAATATAAAAAGAGGAACAGAGAATGAATGTAGAAGGCAGAACCCGACTTCGAGAAGGAAGAAGAAGAATTAAAAAAAACACGAAAAATAAATAAATAAAATAAAATTACAACATAGAAAAAAAAAACAATAAAAATAAGACCAAGGGAAAAAAGAATAACAATAATAGGAAGATGTGGACAGGTAAATACAGGTGGGTGAAGGTGTAGCTTGGTGGACCATCACGACCCGCCATCTCTAACTCGTGTGTTTAAGCTTCACTGCTGAGACAATGCGATTTGATATCGATCTGTGATGACTAGTGGGTGGAGTGGGTGAGGTGGGTGGGTGGGGTGGGTGGGGTGGGTGGAGTGGGTGGGGGTGGTTGAGTTGGGTATAGTTGGTGGGTGAGGGTTTTGTGGTGGTGGGTGAACGAGTGGGTGGGGTGGTGGGTTGGTGTATTGGTTGGTTGGTACGCTGAATGAGTGGTGGTGGGTTGGGTGGGCGGGTGAGTGGGTAGGGTGTTATGGGGGTGGGTGAATGAGTGGGTGGGTGAGTGGATGGGTGAGGGTGGGGTAGAGTGGGTGGATGGGTGGGGTGTTGTGAGTTGGTGGATGGGTGGGGGGTGTGGTAGGTGTGGGTGTTGTTAGTGGGGTGTTATGGGTGGGTTGAGGTGTGGTAAGGTTGTGTGGGAGGAATGTAGCAGAGAGAGAGAGAGAGAGAGAAAGAGAAAGAGAGAGAGAGAGAGAGAGAGAGAGAGAGAGAGAGAGAGAGAGAGAGAGAGAGAGAGAGAGAGTTCAGAGTTGCCAGATCATCAATAAACACACCGTTTAGTGTTGCCAACGATAAAACCAGGTAATTAATTGGCTTATTTATGACAGGTGAGGACGCTGTGCAGTAATAAACAGGATGACTGAAGCCTTACCTGGATTCAACCAATGACTTAAACAACTATCTATAGCTGATCATTGTTGACAAAAGTGCCACGAACATGACCGGTAAACCATTTATTTACTGTTGAAAAAATACCACGAACACGAAAATTCAGTAAATTGCTAGAGCATAAACAACAAAAACCCAAAACAAAGACATCAAACTACACAAGAAATGAAAACAAATACACAAATTTATAAGGTAAATGACAAACAAATCTTAGAAAAAATCAAATATATATAAATAAAAAAATAATAAAAACTACCCAAAATTCATTACATGTAGTAGTAGTAGTAGTAGTAGTAGTAGTAGTAGTAGTAGTAGTAGTAGTAGTAGTAAGTATAAGACCTAGTATTAAAAGTAGTAGTAGTAGTTGTAGTAGTAGTAGTAGTAGTAGTAGTAGTAGTAGTAGTAGTAGTGGTAAGTATAAGACCTAGTATTAAAAGTAGTAGTAGTAGTAGTCATTTAAACTGTGCACACTCAAACTCGTTTCCCCTGGCTGAGGACCAGACGAGGTTGCACCACGCGGAATCCTGCCCGGTCTCTGGCATTCCTTGCTTACAGGACCGGTTGGGTTTTGGCTATCGGCTCCTGCAAGTAATTAAGTCTTCATATATGTTCAACCCCACTTTAGAAGATGACGAGAGAGAAAGAAAGAGGGAGAGAGAGGGGGGCAGTGCTTGCTTGTCAGTCTGTACCCAGGAGAGAGAGAGAGGGGGGCAGTGCTTGCTTGTCAGTCTGTACCCAGGGGAGAGAGACAGGGGGGCAGTGCTTGCTTGTCAGTCTGTACCCAGGGGAGAGAGACAGGGGGGCAGTGCTTGCTTGTCAGTCTGTACCCAGGGGAGAGAGACAGGGGGGCAGTGCTTGCTTGTCAGTCTGTACCCAGGAGAGAGAGAGAGGGGGGCAGTGCTTGCTTGTCAGTCTGTACCCAGGAGAGAGAGAGAGGGGGGCAGTGCTTGCTTGTCAGTCTGTACCCAGGGGAGAGAGACAGGGGGGCAGTGCTTGCTTGTCAGTCTGTACCCAGGAGAGAGAGAGAGGGGGGCAGTGCTTGCTTGTCAGTCTGTACCCAGGAGAGAGAGAGAGAGGGGGGCAGTGCTTGCTTGTCAGTCTGTACCCAGGGGAGAGGGGGGCAGTGCTTGCTTGTCAGTCTGTACCCAGGAGAGAGAGAGAGAGGGGGGGGGGGTAAAAGAGAGAAAGAGGCATTGCTTGGCTGTTTGTACCCGAGAGAGAGAGAGAGAGAGAGAGAGAGAGAGAGAGAGAGAGTAAATCTGAAAAATAAATAAATAAATGAATACAAACAACTGAGAATTTCAAACACATCTAAACGTAACAAAGAATTGAAGAAAAAAAAAATTAAATCGCAAGGGATAACGGGGTGGGGTGGGGTGGGGTGGGGTGGGGTGGGGCGGGGTGGGGTGGGGTGGGGTGGGGCGGGGGGCAGTATTAATGACCTTTACTGATTGGTGTTCATTAATACGGCTTTACACGTCTAATCCCCTGTCCGACAATCATTAATACGCTGGTATACTAATCCTCACGCTGATTGTAACTCTCGCTACCTCAGTCCCAATCTCAAAATACGACAATAATTGGAAGGTTAAAAAAAAAAAAAAAAAAAAATATTTGGATTATTTACATTGGCTTCACTGATATTGGTTACAGTATTTTTTCCAATCCCTAATCTTCATCAATACCTGGGAACGACTGCCTATGTTTTTTAATTATATACTTTTATATTGATTAATAATACTAATAACCTACATTACATTACATTATCTCTAGTCACTATTATCATAACTAATCATTATCGTATTATCTCAGAATCAATCTTACACTTTGGCTACAGGATATTACAGCAACAAAGGTAAGGAACGAAAATAGAATAAGCAAGTACTGTACCATCCTGCTTAGTTACAGGATAATGCAGGAATATATGTACTATAGTTCCTGGCTCCATTATCCGTAACCTCAGTCATGGAATCTGGTTACAGTATAATGCAGTAATGGAGGTAAGTAGGAGAAATAATAATAATAATAATAATAATAATAATTACTGAACCTTCAATAATCTGAATACTGAGCAGTTACGAGAAGGAGCAGTAGTCTCTCTCTTGCCTGACTGTCTACTGTATACATTTATCCATCTGTCTGACTGTTTGTTGATCTTTCTGTATTTATCTCTCTCTCTCTCTCTCTCTCTCTCTCTCTCTCTCCCTACTAGGTCATCACCTCTCACACACACACTGACAAAACCATCTGAATATCACCAGATAACAGTGATCTCGGGATGCAGGTCCGCCCTTAAGCCCTGAATGACCTCCACGCATCAGCTCACAAGACCTGAACTCATGTCTCAATAAACAGAAAACCGCCCTTATTGCTCTCCTCCGCTTAATGTTATCTTTCCCTTGATTCCTCTAAATCCGGCCTGGGATGACATCATACTCGCAGTGAAGGCGATTGTCGCTCGTAACACGGTGAATAGCTCCTTATTGCCCCATAACACCCATAAGAACAGCTACGTCATGTATGAAACGTCTGATAATAGCCCATGTGACAGCTTGTGGTATAGCTCTTTCTGTCCCTTTACAACCCTTAACAAGTCCATAAAAACGAATATGCCTTGAGAGGATAGATGATCAACAGTCACATGACGGGACGTTGTATAGCTCGTTCTGCCCCCCAGCGATCCATCTAATGAAAAAAAAAAGGATAAAAACGACACTTCCATATAAGAAACTTGTGATTATCGGTCATACGACAGTGTAATATAACTCCTTCTATCCCTCGCACTCATTCTCAACTCACAACAGACGAGTTTAAGATCCAGAAAACGTATGATCATCGGCCATATGACAGCCTGTGGCATAGTCCTTTCTCCCCAGAATTTCTTAAGAGAGTCTGTAAGAACGACTATACCACGAAGACAATAGGTGATTATGGTCTCTATGAGAGTGCGTGTCATAGCACGTTTTACCCCGCAGGAGGTGACTGGACCGCCAGGTAATGACTGGACTAATGCAGTCATGATCGGGGGTTGCGGAGATACCGTGCGACAGTCGGACGATATCTGATACAGCCGTGCGTCGTTAAATCGGACATTGAGGCGACTGATAACCTTTCATTCCTGTGTGTCTGGTCGTGAGGCGGCCAGGACCAAGCTTATGTTGAGTCCCTACCACAAAAAATATTACATCTTCCTTTTAAAGTTTTCCTCCGTGTGTACACAACTGAAGTCTTGATATTGTAATGCCACAACGTGTGTATATATATATATATATATATATATATATATATATATATATATATATATATATATATATATATTATATTTTATAGTTCTCCTTTCTCTCAATCATTAACTTAGATTCACTCAACAACACAATTTCTATTTCAGTTTCAAGTTTAAAGTAGCAAGGTGACACAGCTCTATGTTCAAATTCACAAGACGACACAACTTAAAGGTTCAAATTTCAGTTCAGACCAACAGAACGAGACAATTTAAGTCCAGCTTTAAGTTCGAGTCCTAAAGATCGCTAGTTTGACCTCCCTGATGAGATAAGAACAACTCCCTGACTGATTAACAAATCAGCCACCCAAAATTTTTACCCATCCTGTTGCTTCATTACACCTAGCCCCCACCCCTTCAACAATACTTCAGACCAGATCTTAAACACGAGATAAAACCCCAATAAAAACCTTATAAAACCAAAATAAAACACAAAAAACCCCGCCTCAGGTGATGAAAACCAGCAAAACCGGAGATACATATTTATTTAAAAGATTTCTTCAATGCCGCCACCTACCCCCTCCCCTCCCCCTCCACCCCTCCCCTCCCCTCCCCTCCTCTCCCCCTCCCCCTCCCCCCTCCCCCCCCCTCCACCCCCCTTCCCCCAGACACCTAAAGTAAACAGGTTGCAGTTCATTGGCTCATATTAGTAGCCAATCAGTGAGTTCCGCAGAGATCGTAAGTTACTGTAACTGCGCATTTTATATATTTGAGACGTCTATTGGACCTTCGATTGTCGTTACGTGACGGTACTCGGTAAGCTGTCGAGGGGAAGCCTGATCTGTATCTGGAGGAGGACGTGTCAGTCGCCCTTACTCGAGGAGGAGGTGAACTGAGGTAAAATAATCAGGATCTGTAGTCTTATAATACAAGGAATTATACAGCTCGATTGTACTATGCTGTATAATGTCACTGTATTATGCATCGTAATTTTGCTGATTATACTGCACTGTAATCACATTAATTATAATGTCAATTAATTCTGTTAATTGTCATGGATAACAGATAACATGATTATACTGTAAGTGTTAATTTTATCTCTAATCGTTGCCTTTTATGGAAATTATGTTGATTACATTGTACTGTAATCGCACTAATCCCAATTATTACTGTAATCGATTTAATTGTATTAATCTTATTGATAATGATAAAACTTGTTAATTATATGTATGACATTTTAGCTTATTATAATGTTAACTGCATTTGTTAATTCCAACAAATTTATTTATTGTAATACTGTATTCATTGATTTTAACATATTTGCGTTGTGTCATTGTATTTAAGTTACTGTATTGGATCTATATTTTAAGTTATTGTATTTAAATGCTACTGTATCTTGACCATATATTGTATTGATGTTTATTACACACATTTATATATGTAACCTTTTGTACTTACTGTATTCAGGGTAAATGTATAGTATAACCTCTTAATATCTGACTATACTTAATATATACGTGTTACATCCTTGTTAAACACCCGGTACACACACACACACACACACACACACACACACACACACACACACCACTTACACACGGATTACACAATACACACATCAGCTGGGTGGGAGACTCAATTTTTCACTTAACGAATTGTGAAAAGTTGAGATTGACGTCACATTCAATTCATCCACTTGACAGACAGAGGCAAAAAAAAAAAACACACACACCAAAAAAAAAAAAAACGCTAGCCACTGTAATCTTTATTCCCCGCACACACAGGTGGTATTAATCCGAGTTTTGTCTCCAGCTGTACGAATCATCACATTTTTGGACCAGCTGTGTGTATTGTGTAGAGGGTTTTGTATAGTGCTGTGGTCCGGCACTCTCGGCTATGTATACACAGTGGCAGACTCACACACACACACACACACACACACACATACATACACACAGTAACAGACTCACACACACACACACACACACATACACACAGTAACAGACTCACACACATACACAAAAAGTGGCAGACTCTCTCTCTCTCTCTCTCTCTCTCTCTCTCTCTCTCTCTCTCTCTCTCTCTCTCACACACACAAAACCATAAACTGGAGGAAAACTGATTCCCAGCATTTAGGGAAAAACAAAAACAAAACAAAAAAAACAGACAAACAAAAAAACAACAGCAGCGACTCCTAGCTAACCATATCAATTTTTCAACCCACCATATACAGTACAGGATATATATATTTTTACCTCACAAAAAACAATATAGTGTTTTTCCGAACAGTACAGACAGACAGACAGACAGACAGACAGACAAACACACACACAATAATCCCTAAGCTGTTCTATCGCCCTATTTTATTTTCTACTTAAATATTCAAACATCACTCCCTTTTCCTCTTCCTTTAGTGGCTTATTCCCTCCCTCTCTCTCTCTGTCTCCCTCTCTTTCTCCCTTAGGGCCATGGGAGTAGTGGCGAGGGAGAGGGCTGGTGAAGCTCTCTTGTTGTGTGTGTGTGTGTGTGTGAGTTAGAGGGAATTATTATTATTATCTTTATTATTATTATTATTATTATTATTAGTAGTAGTAGTAGTAGTATAATTATTATTGGCACCATCATCATTATCATCATCATCATCATCATCATCATCATCCTCATCATCATCATCCATTCCTATATCTCACTGCATCCAAAATCATCCACTTTTACGTCCCATCTTCTCTCTTATTATTCTCTACCTCTCTCTCCCCTACTTCCATCATTACCCACTCCTCTCCCCTTCTCTTGCCTCCCTTCCCCTGTCCATTTTCTCCCCAGGGTGGTGAGGGGAACAGGTGAGGGGTGGTGAGGGCAACAGGTGAGGGGTGAGCTTGAGGGATGAGGGCAGTCCGCTTCTCACAGTACATAATTCTGATTCAATTTATTTTACTGTATTTATTTGTGGATATTTTTCTTCCTTGTAATTTTAAAGAGCTGACCCTGTATCCATCCCTGTATCCCTGTACCCACAATTCTACCCACAATAACACTAAACCCTTAAACTGTAGCCCAGACAGGTGAGGTGCACAGGTGAGTCACGACCTCCTGCTGACCTACAGGTGTACCCAGGGAGAATCAACCTTACCATCAGTGATTATGGCAAGTGGCGGGAGGCTGATCATGTCCAGATCGTGACATACACACCAACCCTCCAGTTTGGTATCAATGTTGGGAAGAAAAGGGAAGGGGTTCTGGTATCATTGTGGTGAGAGGGTTTGTGTGTGTTTGGTATCATTGTTGGTGAGAGAGGGTGTATGTGTGAGTCTGGTATCACCTGTAATATGTGTGTGTGTGTGTGTGTGTGTGTGTGTGTGTGTGTGTGATGTGCACAATATAATGACCAACATGATACACATAAGCTAAATGCCCTCTCTAGTGCACTCAACATATCCACTGTACAATATTAAAAATAATAGGGATTAAAACAGAGAGAGAGAGAGAGAGAGAGAGAGAGAGAGAGAGAGAGAGAGAGAGAGAGAGAGAGAGAGAGAGAGAGAGAGGACAGACTCACAACTCTCCAGAAGACAAACAAATCATGTAAATTTGTCAGGCAGGAAGTCGAGGGTAAGAGTCCTACACAATGGCAGACGGTTCCTCCAACTCGCAAGAGTCAAGGAGCGGAAAATCCTTCGAACCGGGGCACAAAATCCTACGTCTCCGGGGAGATGTAAAATCCTACATCTCCTATCTCCTAGTGGTGGTGGTGGTGGTGGTGGGGGGGGGGGGGGCAAAAGCCGATGTCTCCGGGGAGGCGTAAAATCCTACGATCCTGGGGAAATAATTTCGATCTGGGGACACAAAATCCTACGACTTATGGGTGCGCAAAATCCTACGACCTTCGATGGAAAATCCTAAAACCCTGAATGAAAAAAATCCTACAAGTCCTGTGTATGCAAAATCCTACGACCTTAAGCGAAAAATCCTACAAACCTGAACGAAAAATCCTACGACTCCAGGGTGCGAAAAATCCTACGACCCAGGGATCATACTGACCAAAGACTCCTACGGCATCTGGCAATCACAGCGCTGGAAATCGTGAGCTGAGGAACACTGAGTCTCTGTGATTCATGAACTTGAGAAGGACCTAGGAGTGCTGAGGGGGAGGGAGGGGGGGGGGGTGAGGAGGGGTCGGGAGAGGAGGGGGATGAGGTGGAATCGGGAGAGGAAGGGGTGAAGTGGGGTGGGGTCAGCAAGGGTGGGGGGGGGGGAGGTTAGGTTGAAGATGGAACTGGTGGGGGAAGGAGGTTAAGGATGGGTTGAGGTGGGGGATGCAGACGGTTAGAGGAGGATTGGTGGGGGATGAGAGGGGATTGATGGGGGGGGTGAGGCGGGGGAGGGATTGGTAGGGGTTGAAGGTAAGATTGGTAAGGTACTAAGGGTGGTGTGATTGGTTGTTAGTTGGGGGTGATTGGTAAAGCAATCTCTCTCTCTCTCTCTCTCTCTCTCTCTCTCTCTCTCTCTCTCTCTCTCTCTTCTCTCTCTCTCTCTCTCATTCGCTTCGTCCACACAACTTTTTCCTCCTTGCAAAAAATACAAGACAATAGAGAACTCAGTAAACGCAGGCACAGGAGCAAGCAGTAGGCAGGTAGGTAGTTAAGCTAGCTCTCTCTCTCTCTCTCTCTCTCTCTCTCTCTCTCTCTCTCTCTCTCTGTCCCTCCCTCCCTCCATCCATCCATCTCTCCATCTATCTACCGTCCCAGTTCTCCGCCTATAGGTTGACAAAAACAAACCAGCTTGAATAACGATGTCTGTTTGTGTTTGATTTAGGAGCAAAGTTGAGATTGAATGCGTAAAGTTGATATGTAAATTGCATTTTTTTTTTTTTTTTTGGTCACTCTTCTTTTTAGCAAGGTATGAGTGAATCTGGATTGGGCGTGTGTATGATTTTTGACTTGTGTGTATTCTTCTGACGTGGGTTTATGATTTGGCGTGAGTGTATGTTTTTTGGCGCGTGTGTGTGTATGATTTTTGGCTTGTGTATGATTTTCAGTATGGGTGTATGATACAGTATACTTCAGTCGATAAGGCAATGTAATGCGCTCTCTCTCTCTCTCTCTCTCTCTCTCTCTCTCTCTCTCTCTCTCACCAAAATCCCACCCCGGGGAACGGTTCCAACACATTAGAATGAGTAACTGGAGAGGCGAGAGTAAAAACAGAGAAAAGATTAATAAAGGAACAAATTGAATAAAACCTTGAGGGTAGAGTAAGAGAAGAGGAGGAGGAGGAGGAGGAGGAGGAGAGAAGAGAGGAACAATAGCCCTGGTAGAGAGAGATACACCATTATGACGTCACACTTGTAAACAAACACGAGGCCCAGTGCATTGTGGGATATTTTTTTGAGAGGGAAGAGGAAGAAGGGGGAAAGAATGGAGGCAGGAGGAGAGAGTAGAGAAGGAGACAAGAGGGGTAAGGAAAGGGTAGAGAAGGAGACAAGAGGGGTAAGGAAAGGGTATAACATCCTGGTATAACATCCTGGTATACCATCTATTCATACACATATTCCCCGTCTTCAGGGAGGGTATGTCAAGGGTATAATGGGTATACTGGCATAATATAGTGAAGAGAAGGTATACTCTAATGAAACGGGTATACAATACAGGTATTTGTATAAAGAATTTCAGCGCATTCATGTAATTTTCCTGTAACTATCACGACTAAAAATGTCTAATGAGGTAGTTAGACCGAGAGCGAACGAGCATAGGAGTCTGTTGTTTTTGGTTCAGGCTAGATTAAGCACGCAATATTTTTAAAAGAATCCCATGAAACTTGAACGACTTGCAGTAGTAATTTTCGCTTTATATCCTGTAAGTAATCAACTCAAAGATTACATAATTCAAGACAATGTATTTCACGGTTACAAAGATCGCGCGTATCTCCTGTAATTTCTACGGTATATATCATGTAATGACTCACTTCACAGATTGCATAACTTAACCCACAGTCTCAAGAGTTTCCTGTAACGTTCTGTAATGTGTAATGTTTATATCCTGTTATCTAGGATATGTGAGTGTGTGAATTTCTGTAATCACCGAGAATTACATCAAGTGAGTATCCAATTTAAAACTTACACATTTCAGCCACCAATTTCAGGACATGTGAGTGAGCTCCTCTTGTAGATAGTATCGTGTAAGTACTTAATTTGCATTTGACATAATCCAACCTGCATATTTTTTTTCTCAAAATGTCTGAGCATGACTTTGATACTGTGTATATCTCATCTATATTTCCTATATATAACTTGAGGGTCCATGAGTGTATGTTTGTAGTCATTAAGAACTATATTATGTAAGTTGTCAATTTGTATATTACATATTTCAAACTTAAACGATATAACACATATAATGAAACATATTCGCAGATTCCTTCTTTTAATTTACGTATACGAAATTCAGGGCATGAGAGTGTGTGAGTTATTTAAAGTGTCAGATAATAACTCCATCCATAAATGACTCACCAACATGCAACTCTTGTGTACAGAATTAGCCAATTCTCGTTAAATTTCTGTAATCATTTATGAATTATGTAATCACTTAGTTCATAAATGATATATTTAAAGTTACATAATATTTAAAGTATTTCTTAATTTCCCTTGAGCTTCTATAATCACTAAGAGTTATGTAACCACTCAGTGTGTATATCACATTTCTTAATCTATGTATTATTTAACATAAATTTTACAAGTTCAGATATGAGTCATTCTAACGCCCAATATTGATGTAGCACCTGGAGGCCACACATCACCTCCCCTGGCGGCTAGCTACCTGCGCTACCTGTCCTTCAATAGCTGCAACGGTTTGTAAATTAGTTATCTCACACGGGGCGTGGCGTAGGTAACATCACTGCAGGTGTGAGTTAGGTAATTTTAAATCCATGGCAGCAATTCCAAGACACGTAACACACGTGTGTAGTGCAGCTGCCGGTGTGAGTCGGCCTTAACTGCAGGTAATAGAGACAGGCAATTCACCGTCACAAGCGGATTTCACCTACTCGGACACACGTCAAATGTTATAATTTACCAAATTTATTTCACGGATTTTCTAACACACTTTACGTGGTTGGGACGTGTTCAATCTAAGTTTATTTCAGAGTGGTTGCGTGGTTCTTTCTGTTGAGTATTTAACATTCTCTCTGCAAGGTTTATTTCAGCAATATTTTTCCTCCGAAAAGTTTGCTGCAACAAGAACTCTACCACCAGGACTTGGCAGTGTGTGAACTTTATAACAAACAGTGTACAGTATAAACGATTTCCAACATAAACTTTAACACAAACACTTTGCAACGTAAACTACAACACAGACTACAATACAATATTTATTTAAAAAAACACACTTTTGCAACAAGTTTCAGCCACAAACTTTCAACTTTTAATTTTTACCAACGAAAACTTTATCAGTTTTTTCTTACATCTAAAGCCTTTCAACAAACTTTTGTACTAGACTATGCAACACGATCTATGCAACATAAACTTTTCAACAAAGTCTTTGAAGAAAAAACTTGGCAACGTGAGCATTGCAACATATACTTTGCAAGAAGAACTCTCAACCCTTAACTCTTGGAAGTAACAATACCAATAAAAATTTGGAACATGACGATTGCAACGTATACTTTGCAAGAAGAACTCTCAACCCTAAGCTCTTGCAAATAACTGTGTAAACATATTCTGCATCATAAAATCTAAGTACAATAACAAACTTATTCAACAGTGACTATACAACAAAGTTTCTGGAATACAAACTTTAAGCGAGAAACTTTTACAACTGACACTTCTGCAAGACCACTGTGCCAAGTAACAGTAGCACACATAGAACTACCTATCTCTCTGGTCAACTCTCAATCAGTCAAGGTTGGCATTCATAGAGTTAACTGACATAAAAATAATCTCTCGAGAAAACACAGTATCTCTCAAGTGGAAAAGCGAGTGACACAAGATTAGCATTCATAGAGCTAGCTGAAATAAAGCAAATCATCTCTTGAGGGAAGACATTATTTCCCTGCAGCTCCTGAGAGACTGAATGAGGCGGGAGGCTGGAGCACAAAGCAACACCTAGTTTCTTATCTCATAACGATCTAAAGATCCAGTCAGGAGGTTATCTGATCAACAACCCCCCCCCCCCCTTGAACCCTCCCCTTGACCCCTTGTCCTCCCCGTGTCCCCTTACCCCTCCTTTTGACCCCCTTACCACTCCCATTTATCCTCCCCCAGCCCCCATACCTCTCCTTCTGTTCCCTAACCCTCCCCGTGCCCCTTACCCTTCCCTTTGCCCGTTTACCCTTGCCCATTTACCCCTCCTTCTGCCCCTTTATCTTCCCTATACACCTTCGTCCCTCCCCTTACCCCTTTACCCCTCCCCCCTCACACGGGGATCTCGCCTGATCGTCTTAATGGTGATCACGACAAGATTGAACCCACCCCCCCTCTCTCTCTCTCTCTCTCTCTCTCTCTCTCTCTCTCTCTCAAAGTTCAAGGTTCAAATATGACAAGAGTTTAACGTGTGTGTGTGTGTGTGTGTGTGTGTGTGTGTGTGTGTGTGTGTGTGTGTGTGTGTGTGTGTGTGGTTTCCAACAACCCAAAACTAATACGAAATCAAAACCCATAAATTACCAAGAAACTTAAAACCCCAAAACTACTAAAAAAAATAAAAAAAATCCAAAACCACAAAACTACAAACCTAAAATCACAAACCAAAAACCAACCCCGCCCTAAAATTATCAAGGACCCACGATGTTAACTTAATCTGGACCCGCCTCACCTGGGGTCGTATTATTTAAGACAACAGCCAGCTAAGTGACTCGGCTACTGGTTCAAGAAATATTGTGTTTTATTAAGAAACTCCTTCAGTATAAAATGGTAATTAAGGTGAATACGCTAAACGCTAGACTGGTTTAATGTTTAATGTAAGCGGTGATGGGTGGGGGGGGGGGGGAGGATAATGACCGTGTTTTTAGGAGATAATAATAATAATAATAATAATAATAATAATAATAATAATATAATAATAATACACAATAATACGTACACAAAACAATAACGATTTAACATCAGGAATAACGCTATTTGACTTAAGAAATAGAGCTAGTTAATAATGCTGTTTGAACTAAATACTAACGTTATTTAACCTAACTAGCAATGCTATTAGACGCCTGTAATAACGTCAAATAATCACTGCTTTATGACCTACTTGATATGTCACCTGCGTAAAATAACATGAAAAACAGAGTAATTAAAATAAACGAGACATTAACATCTAACATAAATAACACTAATAACATAACTTAGCAGGACGATAAAGAGCGGCATCAGTGTTATCGTTACCATTACCATCATTATCATATGTCATTATCAATAAGACAAGATCTCAAGACTTTAACCCCATTTACCTCAAAAATTTTCCCAGGTGCCTTAGGTATCCTCACTCCAACAAGTATCCACTGAATTCGTGTTATCTCAGTAAGGTTGTCACAATATCTCTTCCTTTATGTCAACTTGTCTCACCCAAAATCATAAACATACTTTTTTGGGGG
>CAUDMG010000173.1:1357500-1437500 GCA_958450375.1 Homarus gammarus
CATAAATCTCTTGACACGCCTCCCCCCCCCCCCTCACCCACCCAAAAAATCCTCTAAAAAAATTGTAAATAGACTCCAAAAAAACAGAAAATTGTACACATGGAGGAAAAAAATAAAAATAATAATAATAAGGCGACCTCATTGTGGGTGGTGGGGCTGGGGGAAATTTCGATATTCGGGCCAAAATGAGATTTGATTACGGTCATTAAGTTGTCGTAATGGAAATGAAATTCTTTTTTTGAAACGTAAAATATTTTAGCACCTGGTTCTTTTAACACCTGGTTCTTTTAACACCTGGTCCTTTTAACACCTGGGTCTTTTAACACCTGGTTCTTTTAACACCTGGTTCTTTTAAACACCTGGTTCTTTTAAACACCTGGTTCTTTTAACACCTGGTTCTTTTAACACCTGGTTCTTTTAACACCTGGTTCTATTAACACCTGGTTCTTTTAAACACCTGGTTCTTTAAACACCTGGGTCTTTTAAACACCTGGTTCTTTTAACACCTGGTTCTTTTAAACACCTGGTTCTTTTAACACCTGGTTCTTTTAACACCTGGTTCTTTTAACACCTGGGTCTTTTAACACCTGGTTCTTTTAACACCTGGTTCTTTTAACACCTGGGTCTTTTAAACACCTGGTTCTTTTAACACCTGGTTCTTTTAACACCTGGTTCTTTTAAACACCTGGTTCTTTTAACACCTGGTTCTTTTAACACCTGGTTCTTTTAAACACCTGGGTCTTTTAAACACCTGATTCTTTTAACACCTGGTTCTTTTAACACCTGGTTCTTTTAAACACCTGGTTCTTTATCATCTATTTACTGACACCTGTTTTCCAACGCTTGCTTTTTTCACTCTTGGTTCGATTAGGTTAAGTGATGTATGGTTGTGTTTTATAGCAGAACACAGACGCTAACCCGTTCATTCAATCCATTTACCCGGCATTAACACCTCTCCATCCCTCCCCAACATTCCCCATCTCCTCTGACCCCATCCCTCCTCCCTATCCCCACCTCTCCTCCCTTCATTTATCTCCCCCCTAACCCCTCACCTCTCCCTATCCCAGCAACCAGTCTTAAGCCAACACTTATGGAGAGGTACTAGTGAAGGTCTTAATGGAAAGAGAGTTCATTACTACTACTATTATCCGGAGTACACAGTGTATACAACCTTTGTGTGTGTGTGTGTGTGTGTGTGTGTGTGTGTGTGTGTGTGTGTGTGTGGTTCAATAGGCTCTGTGAGAGACGAGTTCTATGCTGGACAAGTCTCCCTGTCTTGCTCAACCTCCCCTTTTTCAACCCATCTCCCTTTCCCCCTCTCTCCCTTAATCCTTCTCCCTCATTCGTTCCCTCACTCCCTTAACCTAATTCTATTCTCAATTCTTCGTTCTCCCTCTCTCACTCCTTCTCCATCTCTCCCTCCCTACCCCATCCTTTCTTCCTCAACCCTTCTTCCCTCTCCCTCTCTTCCTCAACCCTTCTTCCCTCTCCCTCTCTTCCTCAACCCTTCTTCCCTCTCCCTCACTTCCTCAACCCTTCTTCCCTCTCCCTCTCTTCCTCAACCCTTCTTCCCTCTCCCTCTCTTCCTCAACCCTTCTTCCCTCTCCCTCTCTTCCTCAACCCTTCTTCCCTCTCCCTCTTAAGACCTTTCTCTCAACACCCCCCCCCCCTACACCTTCCTCGTTACTCTTGGCTCAAAGTGTAAACAATTTTTCTTTGAACATTTTCGCTCCTCAAATAGGCTATAGGCTACACACTGTGATATAGGCTAGGCTGGACTATAAGCAAGGTTGGGCCACATAGGCTAGGCTAGACTACAGGTTAGTTTGGCTTATAGGCTAGGGTTAGGCTAATGATCCCGCTATCAACTGGGGCCTAATAGAATTCATCGCCTGTTAGGAGTGGGCGCCTATTTAAATTGGTAACCTATTATGAAAGAGGTGCCTATTAGTTATGATTGGGGCCTATTTGGACTGTATTGCCCATTACGACCTATCACGTATCGGTCAGTCCCTATTACGAATGGGCAGGGTGTGGGGAGGTGGAGAGGTGGGGAGGTGGAGAGGTGGGGAGCTCAATCTGACCCAACAAACCCCACCACACCACCTTTACCTCACACTCGACGCCTCAAGAGTGGAGTATTGACACAGACCGGCTGCTCCTCCTCCTCCAAGTACTAGACGCAAGCACAGAGACCTGGATCAAAGTTAAGACCTTATACTTTTTTTTTTCTTTCCAGGACGAGTGTGTCGCGGCCGCCACTTAAGAGAGATGTTAAGACTTAATTTTTTTTTTTCTCCCAGGACGAGTGTCGTGTAGACGCCCTCTTCTACATGGGAGTTAAGTCTCGTCTGTGTGTGTGTGTGTGTGTGTGTGTGTGTGTGTGTGTGTGAGAGATGACTGCATATGTCTCTCTCTCTCTCTCTCTCTCTCCCTCTCTCTCTCTCTCTCTCTCTCTCATACAATACTAAGAGTTAATTACGAAAACAGTGGCGAAATTCACAAGAGAATAAGGCATCCATTACCTGCCTCGCTCATTAGCATAACACTGCTGGCTCTAAATACACCACCGACCTCCCGAAATATGAGAGAGAGAGAGAGAGACAGAGAGAGACAGAGTTAATGAGTCTTTCTGCACACACACAATTAATTTATACACTCCATTAGAATCTCTCTCTCTCTCTCTCTCTCTCTCTCTCTCTCTCTCTCTCTCTAATATTCCACAGTCAGTACCACACGCACACAGGTAAGAAATATGTACTTACAGACACACAAGCATAGACTCACGCACAGAAACGCAAACATACACACATACAGACATTCATAAACACACACATGTCACACAAAAAAAACGGACACAAGTACTTCGAGACAGGCCGACGTACACACACACAAACTGACAGACTCGTACACAAACACACACACACGCGCACACACACACACGCATTGAGACAGAATCATACACACAGGTAGACAGACATACACATATAGAGGAGCACTGTGTATATTCGTTTCTCATTTACAAACAGTTGGTCAGTCTTTCTAAACAGTCAGTAAAGTAAGTCTGTCTGTATAGTCAGATAGTCAGTCAAGTGTATAAAAGCAACCAGTCTGTGTAGTAGGTCAATCAGCCTGTACAGTCACTAAATCAGTAAAGTCAATCAGATTAGCAACTGAGTTTGAACAGGGAGCCAGTCAGTCAGTCTGTAGACAATCAATGAGACTGTACGTAGCTCAAAGACAATACTGTAAATACATGAAGGAGAGAGAGAGAGAGAGAGAGAGAGAGAGAGAGAGAGAGAGAGAGAGAGAGAGAGAGAGAGAGAGAGAGAGAGAGCTCTGATGTCCATCCCCAAAACTGTAACATTTACTGACTCATAAAGCAACCTAAAAATTCTGAGATATATATTATCGTCTATATTTATTAAGTTCAACAGTTCATGATGAGCTAAAAAAAGAAATGTGGGATATTATGTAATTTATTTTGTTATTTTTTTTAAAGATCAAAGTAACCTAATTAAAAAACTAAAATAACAGCGGGAATTTATATTATTATTATTATTTTTTTATTCGACGTTCAAAATTCATGATCCCATTGACTATTTTCCTGATACTTTTTAACATTAGTCATTGTCCATCAGTAAATGTTATAACTATTGTAAAAAAAATAAAAGATGTGAATAGTTTAAAAATTACAAAGTTCGAATAAAACTATAAAAAGTTGTGAAATATTTTTACGTTTAAAATTTATTCAAATTTTAAAACCCAAGTGAATAAAAATAAATCACAAAAACATAAAATTTTCCAAAATGTCATAATAAAATCGAATTAAAACTTGAACAAGAAAAATTAACCTTGGTTATTCATCAGTTTAATTGTCTTTTTAATAACTTTTTCAATCTTTTATCACTCATAATTAACGTCTCTCTCTCTCTCTCTCTCTCTCTCTCTCTCTCTCTCTCTCTATCAGCGCTTCTTATCTCTCTTTTCTTCTCACGCCAAACAATAATAAAAATCTATATTTTCTCTTTATCTCACTGTTAGCACAATTCTTTTATCCGAAAACATAAAATAAATAAATATTTTTCCAACTCATCTAAAAAAAATAAAAGAAATAAACAATCTCTTTCTATCTCACTTTCTTTAATTTTTCGCTGGCAGTAAAAAAAAAAAAATACTAACTTCTAAAAAACAATTAAAAAATAAACTCCTCTCTCTCTCTCTCTCTCAGTACTTCCACGTCCGTTTTATTCTTCATTTCAGAGGTGTCTTTAGAACCATTTACTGTCACAACTAAAACAATGAAGACTTTCTCTAACTATCGTCCTGGGGAACTCCGATGCCTGCCACAGTAAACCTTAGACGCTATTTACACTCCATATACACCCATTATAAATATAGTTATACACATACACACAGAAAAACACACACATACGCACAGAAAAACACACACACATACACGCAAATACACATACACAGGAACTAAAACCTAATGTACACACACACACACACACACACACACACACACACACACACACATCAGGCAGTACACATAAACGAGAAATAAACCTTTGACTCTAGGTGTGTTGTAGCGGCTCTGAGTCAAAGCTCGGCCTCAGCTCTAAACCCTCCCTATAATTACATTTGTGGAGGGGAATGGTTATGAGGTCCCTGGCTGAACTCCCTAGTGAGGTCTCCTATTAAATTGAGGTTAAAATCTATCGATCTATCTATTTATCTGCCTATCTATCTGTGTGTGTGTGTGTGTGTGTGTGTGTGTGTGTGTGTGTGTGTGTGTGACAAGTGACAAAGCACATTTTAGTTCCATGGTTATAAAGAAATACAGAATTCAATATTTACTCGCTCTCTCATATATTGGGTTATTGTAAGAAATTCCAGACACAAAGAATTTACCGAAAACCACAACATCAACCCGTGAACACAACTACCTATAGCATTTAATATACACTCACAATGATATAGGGAAGTTATGTTAATTAGTCTGAAGTACTAATTATTCTTTTTGTCGTAAATTACCTGTACAGTATATGTCGCTTTATTAATAAGTGTATTCAATAACTGAAACAGTGTCAACAAACTGGCTTCCATGACCAATTTCTACGTAACTTAATATTCTCGTACATAACAAGAGCATTACACATTATTTTCGTGAAACAGAATATGTAAAAGAAATTTTTGAATATTCTCTACGTGAAATTGCATAATCTCAAAATTATCCAAGTCTATTAAGATATATATTCGTTAACTTATTAATCTTAAGACAGTGTTTATAAATAATACCTTCGTTATATGGCGTAATGTTAAGAAAATGGAAGTTTGCTCTTAATATGGCAGGTCTCCCTCAACAACACACACGTTCACTGTAGTACCTGAGTCTGAGATCTAAGTTACATGTTTACAATAACAAATACTTTGTTTACTATTTGGCACTGTCAACAAAATAGACCTTTGGTATATTTACTACTGTACTACCTTTAGAGCAATAAATATCTTGGTCCATACATAGCCTCAGTGTTAACCAAAGGACACAGTATATTTAAATTGCATGTTTATATCACTAAATATCCTGGATTATAAATGCCATTCCTATTCTTCATTTAGTGACTTTTATTAAATGGCAGTGTTAACCAATAATTACCGATAGCTACACTAATCACTAGACTATCTACTCGTTAAATGGTAAAATATTAACAAAATGGCCGCTTCATCTTCCAATTCTATGTTAATATTAATCAACCATCTTATGTTGACTGGTACAGCATCAACAAAATGGAACCATGGATTTACAGTATATTATTGGTTTTTATCTATATATGGAACCATAAACTCCTTCCCTGAGATATAGTGGTACATTACCTAATATTCGTAAATAAACAGCGGGTATTATTATTATCATTATTATTATTATTATTATTATTATTATTATTAACATTAATATTATTATTTCATATCATATTCGTTAAATCGTATATATTTAAAGAACTGAAGTCTCAACAATAATTACTTTTTAATATTAACAAATGCTATAATACTTAAAAATTGTGCAGTGTGAACACAATGTAACTTCACCAGTAAATTACTCATTAATATTAATACAAAAGTTTAATTAATACTTAAATTATAATAGTAACGCATAGAAGTATTATCTCTAAATTACTTGTTAATATCAATATATTTATCGACTAATCATTTGGTAATATTAACATGATAAAAATTTGGTCTCTAAGTTATTGGTTAATATTAATAAAATTCTCCATTAATTAACATGTATTTTAAACTCTCAGAAAGTTTTAGAATAACATGTTTAGAATTGTTAAACTTAGGCTCAAATTTGCATACCATTATCAAATACTATATCTAACACATTAAAAGTTCACTCTTTATATTTTTTCCAACACATTAAATTATGAGTAAAAAATTACTCTTACGTACGGAATGTTTTCAATGTTAAAGTAAACAAACAATACTGAAACATTCTGTACTCATAGATTTGTCTTATATAAATCCAATAAAAGTTTGACATGTGAAAAACAAAAGTTAATTACGGAGGGCGTCTTTGTTGGCTCAGCTCTCACTAATAAGCCTAATTAAAGCTAATTAATACCGATATCTAGGGAACAATTTCATAATTTTATGAAGAAATAATTTGAATTATAATAATCACAACATAACGATACTGTCTTAACGAGTTAATACACGGCTGATTTACACACCATTTACACACTTTGTTTACGTCACACGAGGCAAAAATTATCCAGACATTGATAATTACTGATAATTTTCTTCAATCATTTTTGGTTTATTTTTCCTGTTTTGATGTTTATAATCACAGTCTGAAGGATCGGTAAGAAGGGAGAGATTATAATCTTGACATTACATGTAAATAATTGATAACTGGTGAGAATTATTTGTAATTATTTTTGCAGGTACAGTGTGAGAGGTGTGACTCGCTTGTTTTACTTATTTTTATCATTATGAAGTTTATGAAAGGATACAGGTTATTATTATTATTATTACTGTCATTATTATTATTATAGTCGTTAGTAATATACAAATAAAATATAATGATACATATATAACATTTATTCATATACCCTGTATGTACATAAGCATCTACAACTACTCGTAAAGTTCACAGACGAAAATAACGAAAATTTCATATAAAAAAATAAGAACATCCAGCCTAAAAATTTTCCCCGAGTCAGGACCAAGATGTATTATGACAAAGGTAGCGAGGAGGTAGAGTTAGCGGGTGGGTGGGTGGGTGTCGACGCTCGCTCTCTCGCCCAACGAACGCACGCAGGCGACCGACCGACTCAGCCTCACTCCCTCCAGCATCTCTCACCAGGGACGCTAAGCCGCACGCTCCTGACATCTATCGGCAGCCGGGGGAACTGCCACCCACAACAACAACAACCCCCCCCCCCCACATCCTGTCACAACTCTACGGGGATTACCCGCCACGCTCCGCTCATCCGATACGACGGCTTCCTCGTATTTCTGATATATATATATATATATATATATATATATATATATATATATATATATATATATATATATATAAAGCAAATGACTGCTTTTTTATATTATATATAATGCATTATGGAATTAAAATTATAAAAATTAATTCAACAAAGTACTATTATCAAACCGATCTCTTCAACAGAACAAACTCGCAAATAATTTAAGCAGTACTCCAATAAATTTATGTATTAAATAAAAAAAAAAAAAAAATATATATATATATATATATATATATATATATATATATATAATATATATATATATATATATATATATATATATATATATATAAAGGTCTATAACAACGAGCACTAAAAATAAACATAGCAGCAACTGATACTTTATTTGTATATAAGTTAAATGGTGTTTCGTTTGTTTGATCATAAGAAATTCCTAAATTAGAGTACATGTCTTCACCATACTCGCCGTGTACCAAGTATTAAACAAGTTACACAAAAGTCTCACAACTAAAACAATAATTCACCCCCCCCCCTCCCAGCCCCTCAAAAATATTAGAAAAATGTCACAAAATAATTCAGTATAAAACAAACCACACTAAATAAATGCCTCGGTAACATACAGTAATCCCCGCCCCACATAATAAACAAAGAACAAGAAACTTTACCCATCTAGAAATTAAATGACTAGAAAATTCCCGCTTAAAATAACGAAACACTTAAAAATATTTACCCTAAAATAATTATTTACCTCTGAGAATCGATAGAAAACTACATCAAACTATTTCCCCCCCGTATCAAATTTATTCCCTTTTCAACCCCCCCTCAAAAAAAAATCACAACCTCTCTACTATAAAAAAAAATATATAAAAATTCTCTCCAACAGAAGGGAAAAAAATACTAAATCAACTCCCCCCCCCCCTCCAAGGTTTCAACAAGAGGGAAGAAAAAAAAAGGTTCATTACCGACTATTAGGCCAGAAGCCAAAACAGAAGTGTGTTGTATTTCATCTGGAAGGTGACAGCCAAGACCTGCAACAACCTATATATAATTTCCTTTCCAACCAATCTCAAGACCAGGGGTAATAATGTATGTCTCTCTCTCTCTCTCTCTCTCTCTCTCTCTCTCTGAACTACTTTGAGAACAACTGATATATTTCCGTCGTCCCGAAGAAAACCAGGAAGTGAAAAAGTTCGGTACGGGGCTGAAAATATACCCCAGTATATGGCGAAGATTAAAGTTATCCGGTACCGGGTGAAAATGACCGGTAATAACTAAAAATGTCCGGCATAGAAAGTAAAAGTGTTCAATTGTGTTCAAACGGCGTGTAGTGTAGTGTAGTGTAGTGTAGTGTAGTGTAGTGTAGTGTAGTGTAGTGTAGTGTAGTGTAGTGTAGTACGTGAAACACAAGGGAGAAGACCCAATATACTGTGGATAACGGAATAGGATGACAGTATTTAAGGAGGAACAAGAGACGAAAGGAAAGGAAGAACGAGAAGAAGAGAGTGTAAACGGGAAAAGGAGAATAGAGGAGGGAGAAAGAAGAAAAAGAGAAAGGTAAATTAAGGAGAATAAAAGAAGGAAATGGAAGGAATAAGTAAAATAAACAAAAAGGACAATATATTGTCTTTTCCTGATTAAACCATTCTATTTATTTAAAGAATAAGGTACATATATACACATACAAACTTATTCATCTACCTTTTTCCTCTCCGGATAAATATAGTTCGCCAACTATAAACTCAATCTACTTTTTTTCCTATCCAAACATTTTTTTTAAATTTACCTGAGTGTCGGATGCAAATATTAGTAATTCGGTAATTTATTTGTTAATGCAGAATCGAATAATTTATGAGTTGCAATAGTTGGACATAACCATTCTCATCAATAATTTGGCAGCGCTGAACCAGCCCTCCCCCCTACTGCACATGTTTAGAAGTAATATACTGTATACACTAAACTCCCACTAAGATCAAGAATGAACCATAGAATGTTCTTCGTGGAGTTATTGAAAAGGTTTATAATCCCACATGTACTTACATACCATTTATACATGTATGTACAGTATACACCTGTCCATACCCACACACCCCCCACACACACATGTGAGTGCAAACACAAAATACATGTCGACAAAACAATGCACATATAAAAAAAAATCAGATACAGTACACACCAATACAAACACGGACATGCATATATACATTATATATTATACAAGAGTCACAATTACCTCACAATGAACACCTACATCACATATTAGCAAAAGGAAACATGATACACACAGTGACTGCAGTTAGCGGTTACTGTGAAGCCTGTGAGGGATAACACTTTTACCAGGTATGGAAATAAATTAACTATGCTTATTAACGCCTGATACAGTCACACACTCACACGGTGCTGATTGTAGGAATGACATCAAAGGTGCAACACAACGCTTCACATTCTAATTAAAACAAGGCTAGGATATTTATCTACCTCTGTACTGTGTGTGTGTGTGTGTGTGTGTGTGTGTGTGTGTGTGTGTGTGTGTGTGTGAGTGTGTGTGTGTGTGTGTGTCTGTGTGTGTGTGTGTGTGTGTGTGTGTATGTGTGTGTGTGTGTGTGTGTGTGTGTGTGTGTAGAGTGACAGTGAATCACCATCAAGATTTTAAGTCCATAAAACACACACACAAACACACATATACGACAACCCTACAAGACCCTACAAGACCCTACAAGCAGACGCCATCATCTACGTTCCAACAACGACTACTAAATTCAGTTAAAAAAAAAGCATTACGAAAAATTGCACGAGTTTGGTTCTCGTTGCCATTAAACTAACGCCACCCACCAGTGCTTACACACAAATGGAAAACTTTGTTGTGTGTGTATGTGTGTGTGTGTGTGTGTAATATGTTGGGTGTGTCTATATCAGTGTTTGTATGTATGTATGTATGTGTGTGTGTGTGTGTGTGTGTGTGTGTGTGTGTGTGTGAGGAGAGGACGGTACACACACACGCTTCGCTTTATGCCTTCATGAACACAAAATCAAACTCAATTTAAATTACTATCAAGTTATGTTGCATATATAATACTCCTTCCTCTTGTCATCAACGTTATAATATATCTGTTGCTATATTAAACCCAATTTCCCTTTGCTATATCTGGTACATGCAGATATATATATATAATATTTACCTTTTCCCTGTTAATTTACAATATACCTGTTGCTATATCAGATTCAATTTATTTTTGCTATCCAAGTATATACCTATATGAATATTATATATTTTTCACAATCAATTTGCAGTACATTTGTTATTATATGAGCCTCAATTTACATATATATATAGTATGTCTTCTATAATCAACTGATTATATACCTGTTGCCATCTCATCAACCTTCGATCTACCTGTATATAAATTACCTGACAAATAAAATAAAAAATAAAATATCAATAGCTATGTGTATATGTACATAAATTTTCCCATCATAATTATTATACAACATTCCTGAATAGTGAACAATATGAGAGTTTATATACCATCTATATAAATTCAAATCATACGTTTAACAGCCTTTATACATCTGTTAATATAAATCAACATGTTATATACCCTTCTATATTAACATACAATATAAATTACCCTATGTATACTATGTAAATACATTACTTTACTGTAATATATAAATTGCATTGTCTGAAATCATTATAAAAATACCTTCAGCAAACAATAAACATATATATCAATATTTATAACTATATATATTCATCGCATTAACACAAACCATATCTACAAGGGTGAAATATTCAGTGATTATTATTTTAATTTATTATTCATAACTTCATTGGATATAATTTGTTAATAGTTCTTCTAATATGTAAAGGTACTGAGTGAATTAGAGTGAATTTATTATTATTATTATTATTATTATTATTATTATTATTATTATTATTATTATTATTACTATTATGTCACAGCAATTAAATAACTAAATAATAATAACACCTGGTCGATAAACAAGCCAATCAAAGAAGCAAAATAATCAGGAATAAACAAGAAAATAATAACAATATGCAAAAGTAAGGTTAACAAAAATGTAAAACAAATCAAAAGTTACGTAAAAAGTATCACAAAATATATTAAAAATTACAATACAAGATACTAAAAGGTAATTACAGCAGTACGCATTACGAATAACAACGATAAAAGTTAAACCCCATGAGTAAAAAAAATAACGGTAAAGGTAATTGGAAATAATGTCAAAAGCCTCAATAACAGTAATCATAACGGCTACCCATCGAATGAAACAGCGCCATTAATAACAGTAGCGAATAACAGTAATTACGCTAATATAAATACCAATACGAACGAGAAAAACCGGGAAAGGTAATTGCAAATGATACCAAAAGCCTTAATAACAGTAATTACAACGGCAGCCCATCGAAAAAAACGACAAAGGTTATAACAGTAATCTAAAACAGCAGCAACGGTCATAACGGCAATATGGATGATCGTAGCGGCAACAGGAGCAATAACACGCCAGAGCAACGGGAATAACAACACGTAACAGAAATAACTATAGCACCTCGGACTACCACCTTATACCCAGTCGCTTAAAACAGCACTCAGTATACCACCATCAACAACAGTAGCAACAATCAGCACTTAATACAGCACCCAAGCACCACCACCGCCATCCAAAAACAGCACCAGTTATTACCACCACTAACACCAACAAACCCAACCGTTTATAACAGCATCTAATACCACCGCAACAGCAAGCAGTACCAAGCAGGAGAGCAAGCACCACCAAGCAGCAGATGTAGCAGTAATATAACAGGGCCAGCACTTCCCTCACCTAACCGCCGTGTTATGAGAACCGTGTGTCTAGATAATACGGTGGACAGTATAACTCCCGCTGAAAATGGCCAAAAGTCTCCATCCCTAACAACAATAATCTGTACCCAGGCCCCGCGTTTTACACTCGAGTATATTGCGAGTCTTGTGGTTAACTACGTCACTACGAGTACGTCTCTTACAGCCAACCATGTCATTACGGGCATGTCTCTTACGGCCAACCACATTACAACGGGTGCGTCTCTTGTGGCCAACCACGTCACTACAAATACGTCTCTTACGGCCAACCAAGTCACTACGGCCACGTCTCTTACGACCAATCACGTCACTACGGGCTCGCCTCTTACAACCAACCACGTCACTATGCCTCAAGCAACAAGAAAAACAAAGTTGGTTTTAAGTTTCCCGGTGGATACTATTACACCTAGCGGAGGTTTACTGCACCGCGTATCTAAGTTTACAGGAGTTCAGATCGGCAAAGTTTGTGGTGGTTGAGGCCGATGGTTTCAGGTATATTCAACACACATGTATATCGGAATATATTTCGCCTTTAGAATCGACAGACTCACTATCCAGTCCTTAATATATTCAAATATGTGTAAACGCGGGATAATTTTTTTTTTTTTGGTTGCTTCTCGAATCCACTAAATCTCTCCATCCAGTTTTGTCCAGTTCCACAAAATTTACATCAAGTTATTACTCAAACGTGTGTATGTTTGTGTGTGTGTGTGTGTGTGTGTGTGTGTGATGTCCAGCTACGATCTTCTCTTCAAGTTTTATAACAGTACATAAACCTGAAACGGAATCCTGTGTCTGTGTCTGTGTCTGTGTCTGTCCTGGGCTATATGACCCTCCCTCACCCCCTCCCATTCCCATAAGTTCACTAAAATACACAAACACTAAAAGTCTTCCGAATATATCTGTTGGTATTTCCTATATTTTACTATTTACTTTTCCACAATCTATTCAACGAAGATGATATATAGGTATAATTAAACACAATCTATATATCTATAATCTATCTATAATCCCTACCATTAATATCGCGTCCAGATAAACCTTAACTTGAATCCAGCCTTCATATAGCTCTCAAGTATGGCTGTTCCTTTTGAAGCTATAAGATCAGAACCAGCGTAAGTTTGTCTTCCGTTCCCCGAAATACTGTCCCCTTCCACCAGGTTCATTGAGATATAACTGTACTCAACGATCACACACTTCAGGGTAAATTATAGTTGAATCCAGACTCCATATAACTCTCGTATATTACTGGACTTTTTAAATATCCATTTTAACACGAAGACCAAAACAGTGAACCTCTCTCTCTCTCTTGTATGTCACTCCCACTGTTCTGTCCCACCAACTCTCCTCCACAAAGTCCATACAGGGCTATAAACGGCAAGAGTTATATACAGTTACAAAGTTCATTCAGTTCCTGGGTGAGGTATAAGTGGAGCCAGGCACCATAGTGTACCTGGGTATAACCGCTCGCTCCTTCACCATCTATTTCAACACACATTAAATCCACAGCGGGAAAACTCTAACGCCGCATGACGGTGACCGACAGAGCGTGTCCTAAACTCTCATGTCCACCACAATAGGACAAGTAGTTCCAGGCGCTGACATCATCACTCCATGCCACCTAAAAAAAGACACACTAAAAAAAAATTATGACACAGGGATGTCATGTTTGGAAGGTGTGAATGCAACGTGATCTGATAGACCCAGCGGCTGACGGCACCGACGCGGTAACCCGGACCGATATCATCTGACAGCCACCACGAATTGGGGAGGACAAGACGAGGAAAAAAAAGGTTATATCCACTTGGAAGGTAAAATACTACACTGGACAGGCCATTAAATTGTGGTGTTATGGCAGGAGGGAGCCCAGTCGTTCAACAATGGTAACCTGCCTACCCTGCCATTATTATGATATGCAATGTCAAAAAGTATTGCAAATTAACGAGGATATACTGCTATTGAGAGAGAACTCAGCCCGGCAACCCAAGTACCTTACTTTTATTATGATATGGAATGTTAAAAAATATTGCAAATTAACCTGAATATACTGCAAATGAGAAGGAACACAGCCGTTCAACAATGCAACCTATCTTATGGTTGTTTTAATATTCAATGGAGAATTTGCAATGAACATTTCCTTTGCAAATTAACGTTAAGATTACATTAAATAGAGATCCAGGTCGTCTAGTAATACAAACTGCGACCATTATATGCAACAAATAATTTGCAAAGTGAAAAATTGCAATCGAGAAGAAATGAAATAGTCGTTCAACAATATAACATAAATAACGTGTATTCATTGTATAAATGTAATGTTATAAACACTAAAAAATAAGTTACTGTGAAAATACTGAAATCACGAGAATACATCAACTCGTTCAACATTGCAATATACGGTAACGAAAATCTGTAGTAATAAAGTATTGCAAATTACGTTGAAAATACCAAAATCAAGACTGAGTGCATATCCTCAACACATATCACACCGTTTAAATTTCACATCATGGCATGACTGGTTTACATTATAAAAAATGTATTGCAATCGAACATAAAACACTGCAATACCCAGCTAAAGTATCAGAGAAGCCGCATCTCTTACACAATATTGCAATTTGTTGCAAATTATACTGGAGTCTGCTGTGAAAATGCTGCCAGGGAAACACTGCAGCCCCTCGTGCAAATATTTCCATCCGTAATCAACATGTTGCAATCTCATGAATATATTGCAGCCGCCATAAAGATACTGTACAACCGATTGGTGGAAAACAAGATTACCCGCTCCTAAAAATGTTATTATTAATTCAGATTACATCAAACTCTCTTTGACAAGTGTATAATAATAATGTGTGATTTACACCCAAGACCTGGGCACACACACACACACACACTGTACCTGGTAGTGTATCGGTGCTCAACATCACTAAACCTCCATCACTACACACTACCTTACGTACGCCTTCATTATATAAACAAAATCCTGGTGAATATATCAGTATGTCGGATTAGCTTAGCACAAAACAAACTAACTACAATTGTCTTCACTTTACGTCATAATTTGTTGTTTAAATTCTCTATGGAGTCGCAGTTAAGATTTTTAGAGCCTCAATGACGTCAAAGCTTGGATCTATAAAGCTTCTATGACGTCATAGCTAGATTTTGAGAATATCTATGACGTCATAGTTTAGATTACAAGAACCCTATGATATCACACTTTAGAGCTTTAGATCCTCAATAAACGTTCAGAGTTTAAACGTGGATGACGTCGCCAGAGTCAATAGTGCCTGGGAAGAGGAGTGTTGGGAGGGGGGGTGACACAGAAGCAGGCGGACCATGTGAGAACCCAACAGGTGTGACGATACTCAGGTAAAGGTCCCAGGACACACACACACACACACACACACACACACACACACCTACACCAACTGCCATGTGTGTATGGTGTTGTGTGTAAGTTTTACCTCAGAAATACATACATGTCACTACACAAGACAAATTCACCATCGCACAAATCAACACCTGTTCTTGAGCGACCACTGAGAACAGGTGTACTAAGAGGTGAGAGAGAGAGAGAGAGAGAGAGAGAGAGAGAGAGAGAGAGAGAGAGAGAGAACGTCCCATGCCATTCTTCCGCGACCTTTCCTACGCCTTTGTACCTTCCTAATTAGGTGTCTCCTTACTTTAAAACAGGTGTACCACAGGAGAAAGAGAAAGGTTGTCCCGTCCCGTCCCTTCCCAGCTGAGTCCGTAAAACCAACACAACACAGCACACAAACTTTACCGGACAATCAAATTAGCGGTAAAGCTCGAGGCTGTGGCAAACGAAAATTATCAAGTTCCTGTGTTGGCTGGAAGATGTGGGAGGGGGGGGGAGACGACGAGAGGGGGGAGTGGGAGTGGAGGGAAGTGGGAGTGGGGGGAGTGGGAGTGAAGGGAAGTGGGAATGGGGGGAGTGGGAGTGAAGGGAAGGGGGAGTGGGAGTGAAGGAAAGAGGGAGAGTGGGGGTGAAAGAAAGGGGGAGTGGGAGCGAAGGGAAGGGGGAGTGAGAGCGAAGGGAAGGGGGAGTGGGAGCGAAGGGAAGGGGGAGTGGGAATGAAGTAATTAAAACGGGAGAAGAAAAATTGGAGTGGGAAAGGGAAAAATAGTGTGAGGAGGAGAAGAAGAAGCGGAAGTGGGAAAGGAGAGAAAGAAAGGGGGAGTGAAAAGGGAATACAGGAAGAGGGAGTGGGAAGGAAGAATAGGAATGGGGGACTGTGGGGTGAAAAGGGGGATGGGAAACGAGAGGGAAGAAAGGATAAAGAAGAGGAGGTTGGAAGAGAGTGAAGAAAGGGCCAGAGGGGAATGGAAGGGGAGGAAGGAAAGGAAGAAGAAGAATGGAAGAGGAAGAAGACGGAGTAGAGGAAGGAAGGAGAAGGAAATGAGAAGAGGGAGGAGGAAGAGGGAGACAGATAAGAAAAATAATAAAATCAGAAAATAGGAAAAAAAGAAGAAGAACAAGAAGAACAAGAACAAGAAGAACAAGAAGAAGAAAAAGTGGGAGTGAAAGGAGCAAAAGAGAAGGGGGAGCAGGAGGAGGTAAAGGGAAATAAACAAGAAAAAGAAGAAGGAGTATGAAGATGGATAAGTAGGAAGAGCGAGAGACAAATTAACTGAAAAAAGAAAAAGTAGGAGGAGGAGGAGGAGGAGGAGGAGGAGGAGGAGGAGGAGGAGGAGGAAGAGAGTGGTGGGTGTCCTAGCTGGGATGACCTTTAAGACTGTACCTCCACACCGTAACTTACACTACACACCTTTCCTCTAATTGCCTCAAGTCTCGCCCCTCGCACAGGTAGCAGCTGTGATTTCCAGGTAAGATCTCCCTACTCTCCCTTTCTCGATTTTTTTTATTCTCCCTTAATGGAAGGTATTCTCTCCTTTGATGATATTTTTCTTCCTTGACGGAGAGGGGGCGTATTCACCCTCGACGCGGGGTGTTCCCTTGACGGAGAGTATTCTCCCTTCACGGGGATATTCTCCCTTGATGAAACTTACTGTCTGATGAAAATAATCTCCCTTGAAACAACTTAAATCTCCCTTAATGATCATATCCTTACTGTGTTCATCTCCCTTGTTGAAACCACTTCTATCCCCCAGGTTACAAAATATAAATAATCTCCCTCGCCAGATCTCTTCCCTCTCCCTTTTTATACTCCCAGAAATGCCATCTTCTTTTTCTTCTTCTTCTTCTTCTTTTTTTTTCTTCTTCATCTTCTTTTCGCTATTACCAAAGGTTAGGGATCGAGTGCTTCGAGAATACGTTCCTATGTCTTCAGCCTCCTCCTCCTCCTCCTCCACTTTTACCTCCCCTCCTCCTCCTCCTCTTCACAACTCCCTCCAAACCACGTCGCTCCACCTTTAACCACCTCCACCCTGCCATATCTTTCAATCACCTTAACTTGCCTCATCCCATGATAGGCTCATATAGTCTCAAATTAGTTAAGGCTCCACCAAGTTTGGCCTTCCTTAAATTAATTGGGCTAATATCCGCCTCTCCTGACCTCACTGATCGTACTTGCTTCGACTTACTAATCCAATCATCTCGGATTTACCTGTGATATATATACTTTTTTTTATAGCGTTTGACTTTACAATCCAGAAGAAGGATTCTCAAAGGTTATTAAGTTTTAATTTTTTTAATAATTTTGCAGAGTGTTTGATTTTCCAATCCGTATTATCACCAATGCCTTCCTAACAATTCTATCCATTCACTTTTACCTTCCAATCCAAATTATACTCTTACCCATTCTAATCCCTCTCCTACTCCTTCTCTTCCCCCCAATCGTGATAATCCCCACTACTTGATCCACTGTGCACGTACCTTAACTACCAATTATCCTCTAATTACCCCACTTATGACTTAATTACTTAAATTGCTACATACTTCTTGTTACAGCATTCGGTGTTATCTTTCATCTTGAGACTCTACCAATCTTCCTTTCCTCCTCCTGCTAGTCATTTATTTTTCTTCCCAAGCTACGATAGAGAGTGAGTGGTGGGGGGGGGGGGGGGCTGGAAATGCGGTGTGCACGGCTATGTACGTTCCTGTGTAAGTCCGTCCGTCCATGTGCATCCGTGTGCGCCCGTTTATGCGTCCGTCTGCACGTTCGTCTAAGCGTCCCAGTTGTGAAGGCCGTATCTCCCCTCTTCTTCTCCTTCTTTTCTTTTCTCTCTCATTCATTCTCCTTTCCCTCTTCTTCCCATTCTTTTTTTCCTGACCTCCCCTTGTCTTTTCCTTCCCTTCTACTTGCTTCTTTCCTTCTCCTTCCCTTTTCCTTTCTCTCCCCTTTCCATTTCCTCTTGTTTCCTTCTACTCTAACTCTCCTCTCTTCTCCTTTCCCTCTGTTTCTTCACCATGTCCTCACCTTTTCCCCTATCCTTCCCTTCCCCCCTCATAAATTCGCTCTCTAATTTAATTTTCCCTTATTCCCTTTTCATCACATCCTTCAGCCCCTCATTCTAAGTCACTTCTACCATCACTCTATCCAAGAATGTTGAAGGTAACATTCTTAAAGTCGTTTATAAAGAAATATTATTGTATTTTAACGCGATTATTCTTTCTTTCTTCTGCCTCTCTTCCTTATTCTTCTATTTCCTCTATCCTTCAACCTTCTTTTATTTACTTCTCTACTTCGCTGTCCCTCCTCCGCCTATTCCTTATTCTTCCATTTCCTCTATCCTTCTGTTGCCCCTTGCCCTATTACTTTCCTCTCCTTCCTTCATCTCTGTCTTATTTTTTCACTTCCTATTAATTCTCTTATTATCCCTCTTCTTTATCCATCCCCTCTCTCCTTCATTCTCTTACTTTTCCTCCCCCTTCTTTACACTTTTAATTCTTTCCCTCATCCTTCTTTATTTATTTATGCCTCAATATCTTCATTTCTCCTCTTCCCTAATTGTAATTCTGTTGTCATTCTCTATCCACATCTTTCCAACAAGGTAAAACACCCAGGCAGCTCTTACTCACTAAAGTCTACGGGTCTTAATCACCTCGGAATATTCAGTGGTTAAAATACGTGTCATTATTTACAAACAACAGTGTGTGTGTGTGTATGTGTGTGTGTGTGTGTGTGTGTGTGTGTGTGTGTGTGTGTGTGTGTGTGTGTGTGTGTAAAGCAAAGCGAGTGTGTTTTCAGTATGTTGAAACAGAGAGAGAGAGAGAGAGAGAGAGAGAGAGAGAGAGAGAGAGAGAGAGAGAGAGAGAGAGAGAGAGAGAGAGAGTGTTTATATTGTGTGGATGTTGTATGACTGTTTGTATGTTTATTTCTGTCCGTCAGTCTGCCAATACTAAACACACACTCACCTTACCAGACGCCATGTTTACACCACCCTGGTTCACCTGCGACACTTACCTGTAAAGAGAGGAAAGAAAAATAAACATTAATTACCTATAATATTACCTGGGCGACCTTACGCTCGTTCCCTTAATGGATCCTATGATAAAGTCAATTTCCTAAAAGCTAAATAATTTTTTTTTAACAAACTATAAAACTGAATATATTTATTTATTCTCAGAAACGTTCAATTAATTTATGATTTAATTAAGAAAAATGTGTTTTCAAAGTTTCAAGATTTTTATAAATTAATATTTTCTTAGGGTTCTTAGTAGTGATTAAACTCAGGGCTTGATTACTGAATGAATAGTAATGGTATTGGCCTATAAGAATTATGGTCTATTAAGGTTAGGGCCTATTAGAATTGGAGTCTATTAAGGATGAGGTGTATAAAGGACTTGGACCTATTAGGACTGAGCTCTATTAAAAATAGGACCTATTAAAATTGGGATTTACTAAGACTGGAACCTATTATGACTGGGACCTTCTAGTAACTGGACCTATTAGGACTAGAATTAACTAGGAATGGGACTTATAAAAATGGGACCTAATAGAACTTGGACCTACTAGGATTAGAGCTTATTAGAACTACAACCTATTAGTAAATGAACATACTAGAACTAACGCCTATTACAACTAAAACCCATTATAACTAGAACCTACAATGACTAAGGCCTATTAGAACCAGGACCAATTAGACAAAGGAGACCCATTGAACAAGTAACCCAATAATCCTAGCAAGTTAATCGGGATAGGTGTTAATAGGAGTCAAGGGAGCTGTAGTGAATAAGTCTATGGGTTCTTTATGCCGTATATCGGTTTATTGACGCGATATTGTGGATGGAAGATTTAATTGGGCCTTTGAAGTTTGCTATTACGCTATCAGTTTCCTCATTATTATCATTTTATTAGTTTTTTATATAATATTTTCGTTCTCTCTCTCTCTCTCTCTCTCTCTCTCTCTCTCTGAAAAAAAAATGTGACGGAACGAGACGAAAATGTTACGGCGCCAGACAGAAAGTTACGGAGCCAAACAAAGCTGTTACGAAACGAGACAAAATGTTACGGGATGAGGCAAAATATATTACTTTCATTCTCTAAATCTCCTCCCCATTCCCCCCACTCCCTTACCCACACACCCCTAACCTCCCTCTCCTCCCTTAACCCATATTCAGCCCCTATTACCCTCCCTTCCTCCTCTCTCCTCTCCCTCAATCTCTTTTCCTCCCCCTCCCTTCCTTCCCCACCTCCATTCCTTCTGTCTTCCCTTCCTCCCCTCCTTTCATTCCCCCTCCCCCTCTCCCCCCCCCTTCCCCCTCACCCCCCACTCATTAATGAATCTGACGTGGCTTGACTCGTTAGAGGCGCAATTAACGAACATTTTCCAGCATTATGAGGGTTGGACACTACTCTTGTGCGCCTCTAAACTGGGGACCTGGAATGGGAATATTCCCACTTTTTTCAAATACCGCAGCGCGACGAGGATGGCGGAGGAAGGGAAAAAGGCCAACATTTCTTCCCTGACATGAAAAATAGAGAATAAAAAGGAATATGAATAATTTAACGAATAGAGGATTAGATGAAAAATAATAATTAGGAATGTGAATAAAGAAATGAATACCAAGCAATGAATAAAGTGGCATAGAGATAAATAACTGAATAGAAATATGAATTGAATAATAAATAAATTGAAATGTAAATAAACTATTAAATAAACGATGATTGATATAATTGACGAAGGCTTAATGAGTAAAATAATTAATAAACAAATAAATAATGAATAAACAAATAACTATGAGGTTGTTCTTATTCCCTCATTTATCAAGTCATTTGCTCTCTCTCTCTCTCTCTCTCTCTCTCTCTCTCTCTCTCTCTCTCTCTTCTTAATTACGGAGGAGACATTCACCGCTAATGATGGTGGAATTAATACACTTATGAACTCTTTCCCAACCACTCCTTCCCTCCTTTCCCTCTTTCCCTATCTCTCCCTTCCCTCACTCTCCTACCTCTCATTCTTTCAATCTCTCCCTCCTTCCACTCACTCTCTCTCTTTCTCTCTCCCTTCTTTCAATCTATCCTATTCCTTCTTCCTCCCCAACTTTATTTATCTCTCTCTCTCTCTCTCTCTCTCTCTCTCTCTCTCTCTCTCTCTCTTACTCTCCTTCTACTTTCCTCTCCCTCCTTCTTCTACCTTTCTCTCTGTACCTCCCATTCTTACATGTGGGTCATATAAACCAATAACGAAGAGAGAGAGAGAGAGGAGAAAAGTCAATAATTCAAGGCTTAAGAATAAAAGCTATAGGTCAAGAGGCTGAGAGGAGTAGCCCCGGGTGAGAGCGAGGAGGAGGAGGAGGAGGAGGAGGAGGAGGAGGAGGAGGAGTGAGGGAGGAGGAGGAGGAGGAGGAGGAGGAGGAGGAGGAGGAGGAATGAGGGAGGAGGAGGAGGAGGAGGAGGAGTGAGGGAGAAGAGGAGGAGGAATGAGGGAGGAGGAGGAGGAATGAGGTAGAAGGAGGAGGAGTTGGTGATAATGGAACAGGTGAAGAGGAGGTAAAGGAGAAGTAGAAAGAAGAAAGGGAGAGGAAGAGGAGGAGGTGATGAAAACAGGTGGAGTTGAGATAAACAAGAAGGAGAAGGAGGGAAGAAGGGGAAGGAACAGGAGGAAGAAGATGGTGGAAAGGTTGTAGAGATGGAATGAAAGAGAAAAGGATGAAGAGGGATAGATGGAAGGGGGAAGACTGGAGAAAACGAGATAAATAAGAAGAGGGAGAAGATGACTCACGGAAGAGGAAGAGGAGTGAGTAGAAGGACCAAATAAAAGGAAGAGGCATATGAGAAAAAGCAAACGAAGAAGGAAGAGATAATGAGGGTGTAGAAAAATGAGAAGTGGTAATAAATAAGAAGTAAGGAGGATATTATGAGAGAGAGAGAGAGAGAGAGAGAGAGAGAGAGAGAGAGAGAGAGAGAGAGAGAGAGAGAGAGAGAGAGAGAGAGAGAGAGAGAGAGAGACGAGGGAGGAGAATCAAATTAGGTGGAAATGTAAGGGAGAGAAAACAAAAAATAAAGAGGAGGAAAAAGGAGGAGGAGATGGAGGACGAAATTAAGTGGGAAGGGAATCAAGTGAAGCAGAGAATGAGAGGGGAGATGGAAGAGAAAGAGGGAAGAAACGTCACAAGGAATAACTTCTGGAAATGCAACAGTGGAAGATGAAATACATATGGGAGGGAGAGAGAGAGAGAGAGACCTAACCTAACCTATAATCTAATCTAACCTAACCTTACTGTAACCTGACCTAACCTAACCTATAATCTAATCTAACCTAACCTAACCAAACCTATAATATAACCTAACCTAACCTAACCTAACCTAACCTAACCTAACCTAATCTACTCTAATCTAACCTAACCTAACCTAACCTACTGCATACTGTACTAAACTTTGGTCAGCTTCTTAAGGGTCCATGAGAAGGACCTTAAGAGATTTAACTCTTTAGGGAAGTTAAGGGTTTAAGGGAAAGATATCTAGCTGAATAAAGGACGATTTGAGAGAGAGAGAGAGAGAGAGAGAGAGAGAGAGAGAGAGAGAGAGAGAGAGAGAGAGAGAGAGAAACGTTTACCCATTCTCAGTAACTCTTGGTAGCTAAACAGGAAAAACACCCACCCCCCCCCCCCCCACAGACAAAAAAAACATATGTAGACGACCTAAAAACCCTACATTACCGTCACAACAGACAGACTGACAGATATGACACAGACAGTAATCCGACGTTGTGTCTGCGTCTATCCTTCTGTCTATATCAATCGTTCAGTTTCCAAGGGTTAGACAAAGTTGGACGAAGAAAAGTAGACTCAACCAATCTGTCTATGTGTAGTTTAGACTGGGGTAGTTGTAGTTAGACAGGGCCAACTAGACAGACAGACAGACAGACAAGCAGGTAGATATTGACAGACAGAGAAGACTCCCTATACATAAGTTTATTAAAATGACAAACCTGAAGAGACGATAATAAAATGGAATCCTTATTAAAGTTTAGAATAGCTAGAAATAGTTTTAATTAACAGACAGACAGACAGACAGACAGACAGACAATCTAAGCATGCCAAATGAAGAAATAACAGACATACTTAAAATATCGACAGACTAAAATGTGGCACAACAGTAAAAAAGACAGACAACAAAGGAAGGACAGAAATGTACAGCAAAAGATGTGCATTACTTACTGTCCATGCACAAACTCTCGACAAATGGGACAGTGGTTCGACAGACGGGCAAACAGACGGAGATGAACGGAAAACGACAGGGAGCACCATCAAACGCGACAGCCAACGACAATCCACCCCCCCAAAAAAAAAAAGTTTTATGAGAGGGGGAAGACATAAAAGAAAACGGGCTGGTCAGGGTTGAGACCCGAGGGGAAACTGCGCTATTTGCGACACAAAAGTATTCCCCCCCTACACTATCCATTAGACTCAATTAGAACCACATCCGGGTTCCCTGTCATCGTGCCAGAGGAGCGGAGAACGTTAAGAGTGACAAGTGGTCGTTAGCGGATGGTGGTGGGTAGCTGGAATGAGTAACGAGAATAATGGAAGCTAATGGTGTGTGTATGTTCGTGTATCTGTTTTTTTAAGCCCATTACCGACTTATATTTGGTTCCTTTTGTTCGTGTGATTTCATTAGTGTGTGTATGTATTCGTTGTCTGATTTTCTTCCACTCATCACCGATTTCTTTTCTTTCCTTTTCTTCGTATGATAAAAGTAAACAAAACATCACTATGGAAATAAGAACAATCACAACAAAACGTAATAACATCAAACAAAAACAACGACGTTTAATAACATCAACCACATCAACGGGAGTAAGACAGCCTTAATCACATTACTTAATAACGATAACAAAAGCACTACACAATTAAAACAACGACACAAACACCATAAGACAGAGAGGATCAGACTTTTACCGTGTACGTACGACTCACACACACACACACACACACACACATCCGGGTATTGCTTGTCCATTTTCCAGGGATGAGTTCTCGCGATTTTCCGCATCCTGCAAACGTTCTTTTTTTTCCTGTGTTCTGCTGCGATCTTTTTTTTCCCCTCCCCGGTGGGTTTTTTTCCAGTGCACTGTCAGGTATTTGCATATTTTTTTCAGAAATCCTAATGGGTCTGCAAATTACCTTAATATTCAGTTCCTTGGTAATTATTCACAGCAATTTACATAAAAGTCGTCCTCTTGGGGGATCTTCCTCAGTCACACACAAATGTATGTTAATTTTTTTTTCAATATCCAACAGAAAAATGTAAAAAATAAATAAATAAATAAATAAATCGACATACCAATAATTATATAATATATGTAAATATTTGCTTTCAACATTCTACAGCCAGTTTCCGGTAAATATACTAACATTCTTAATAAGCTACAGAGGCAAGTAAAAGACAAGTTACATTTGATATAACTGTTATACTTTTCTTAACTAAACACCGTTATTTTTTTACCTCTTCAATAATCTACAAAAGCGAAAAAATGAGTTACTGTATATATAAATGTTTTCAGTTGTCAGTAGTTAATATATTTTTGTTATAAAAATACACTCTCTCTCATCCCACAGTCGAATAAATCACCAAAAATAACCTACATATCACAAAAGAGGTCAGCTTATACCACACTCCGTGTCTCTAAGAGCCAAGACAGGTCAAAGGTCAAGGTCACGAGCGCCAATTAGCTCTAACAGTGACCTCGCGCGGATGAGCATTTCGGTTGAGCGCAGTCAGGCCGTAAGTAAAAGTTGGCCAACGTTTTTTTCACACATCAAACGTTGGAGATATGTCATTAGTATACGTTTTTACCCACCATCCTCACTTGTAAACAAGGTGGGGAGTAATAACGATCAATGTGGTAACCTAACCTAACGATGCCCTATATACACACACAATATATATATATATATATATATATATATATATATATATATATATATATATATATATATATATATATATATATATATATATATATATATATAAAGAACGGAGATAAAACACACAAAGGTAAGTGGGGTAAAATCTTAATATTTCTTTATTTTCATCAGGCAAAATACACGACGAACCAAAAGAAAAAACTATCCGCCATTGTAAAGCAATCAGCGCTCAGTGAGAATGAATCATTCACAAATATGCTGAGAGGAACGCTTCAGCCAGGTCGTTAATTTGGGTATGAATGAAACTGCACTTACCATGGGTTAAGGCGGCCTCCCTCTCCAGTCTCACTAATGACTATTTTTATGGCTAAGGGGAGGCTGCTGATGCCCTACTTAGTAATGACGAGATCATCTTCATCTCCCGAGAGAGGAAGAGCGCCATCATCACCAACGAGATGGAAACTAACACGCGAATTCCCTCCAAGGTTCACAGTGCCGGGTAATATATGGCTGGCGGCAGGTTAAGTTCTCTGGCGAGGTGAGGACGTGTCTCACTTCCTTATTACAGCTAACACATCAACAAGGATTATCAAGGGATCTTATGTTAAAATATGCTTTTGCCTGGGGATTTAATACCGTATTTAGGTTATTCATTCAAGTTACAACATAAAAATGGAATATTAAAAGGTTCGTACATGATTAGAACCTGAATCTCATTCTATAAATTTATTCTATCTCGGATTCAACCCGCTGTTCGACTCAGGATTTGAACCACTACCACAGTCAAGATTTTAACCACTATCCCACTCAAGATTCGAGCCCCAACCCACTCAAGATTTTAACCACTATCCCACTCAAGATTTTAACCCCAACCCACTCAAGATTTTAACCACTATCCCACCCAAGATTTTAACCACTATCCCACTCAAGATTTTAACCACTATCCCACTCAAGATTTTAACCACTATCCCACTCAAGATTTTAACCACTATCCCACTCAAGAATCGAACCACTGCCTCATTTAAGACTCGAACCAGTGCTCTCCTCCTCCAAGGAAAAATCACTCCCCTATAGTCGAAGCGTCATCCGTTTCCCCCTACCAGACTCGAACCAACGACCTTCCCCTCCGTCCCCAAAATATGACCCTTCCAACCTATTTTTCGCCCCCATCCATCCTCTGTCCGCTGCTTCTTACTATTCACTAACCTCATCCATTTTCCCCGACTCCACCACTACTACCACCATTACCACCACAATCCATACCCTCCACCACCACAACCAGTACCATCACTACTACCATGGCCAACACAACCCTAATCAATACAATTTCTAACAGTATCGCCAAAATTCCTAACAATCACAACCAACCTTAACTCCCAACACTACATCCCTCATTACAACACAACAACTCCCACCATCACCACCACCATCTTCACTACAAGCTCAAACCAGCCAGCCAGGAGGTAGGAAGCAAGGGAGGGAGGGAGGGAAGGAAAGAGGGAGGGTGGGAGGGAGGGGGGGGGAGCTTTTAGACACGGGGGTATAATGTATGGCGACTGTGGAAGAGTTTTTCAAGAGCTGGAGAGTTCAGAAAATGGAACCGTAATGTTGCAATGTATCACGCAGCGGTAGGGAGGGATGGAGGGGGGAGGGAAAGCAGCCTCGCAAGCTTCAGGAAGGATGGGAGGGAGGGATATAAGTGTAGCAAAAGTGAAGGAAGGAAGGAAGGAAAGAAGTAAAGAAGGAAAGAAGGAAGGAAGGAAGGAAGGAAGGAAGGAAGGAATGCAGTCTTGACCCCCAAAATTCGGATTAGGGATTCTCAAATTCGTAAATCGTCCAAGACATCGAAATGCTGATTGATAGAGATTAGCACAATACCGAGGACAGAAAACAGACAGACAGACAGACAGAGAGACAGATGCACAGACAGACAAAAACACACACTATACAGAGACACTTTATACTAATAGAGGAAACGAGAGTGTCTGGTATATCATTATAGTGCGTATATCATCCTGCTGTCGTATGATTACCTCTTCCTGCTAAGACAAATAACCCCCTAACGACCCGACGGTGAACTACACACATGAACTACCCGCAACCTGTCATTTGCTACAGTAAACAAGGTCATATAAGTGAACGAGGCTACTGGGTCATAACGATCTTGAAGCACACACACACACACGGGGGTGATCAGGATATTGGTCATAGCTGCGTTAGTGCGGCGGTGAGAATATAAAGTGAGAGGTATTTGAGGTGAAATTGTGGGGAAAAGTTGTCTCAGTTAGTCAGTTAGGAAGGGAGGTAAGTCGGGTATTGGGCTGACTAACGCAGCCAATCATTAAGGAATTTGCCTGGAACGAAATAAGTCAACTTACCCAAAGTGTGTGTGTGTGTGTGTGTGTGTGTGTGAGAGAGAGAGAGAGAGAGAGAGAGAGAGAGAGAGAGAGAGGTCCACATACAAGCTCCGCGTTAAACAGATCACGACAACTTGAACACACAAAACACAGACTCAAGTCAATCCTCGTATTCAACTTCGACTACCAATATTTCACTTGAAGTTTCCGGCTACATACAACTTGTTAATTAATGCAGGGAGTTACAGACAGTCATTTCTTACCTTTCTCCTTACTTAATGTTGTTTCTCGCCGTCACAAGTTTCACGGGTAAGAAAAATGTCCGGACCCGAAATTGTACCCGAAACCGGACCTGGTACCCGAATGGAAATTGAAACATGGTTGAGTTACGTTGGGTTGGGTTGGGTTTGGTTGGGTTGGGTTGGGTTGGGTTGGGCCAAAATACTATTGCCTTAAAGTACACAAGGTAAACAGGAGGTTCAGTCGGCCTATATATCTCGTACGTCTTTCCAGGTAGGTAAGATTCACACGGAACGAGGCCCTGGGGAGGAGGTGGTGCAGGAGAGGGCAGGGACGAGAGGGTAGGGAGGAGAGGGCAAGAGAGGAGGGTTTAAATTTCTTGCTCCTTGAGTATGGTTAAAAGCCTCTTGCCCCTTAAGTGTGATTACAAACCTCTTGCCCCTTGAGTGTGATATAACACATTACAACAGCAAACACAAACAGGGAGAACATTCTAACACAGTCCACCGTAAATATAATGTAAACATTCTCCTACAGCCATCTTCCGTCCTGAAGAAAAAAAAATACATCCTCTGACAGATAATCTCCACACTAGAATAAAAAAAACATTATCTAAAGGTTACGTACATTCCTAGGAAATAGAAAAGTCTCCCTCTCCCAACCTCTTCCAAGGAAAAAAATTACTCTCAGGTACACTCCATAATAGAAAAAAAAATACAAATAACATCAAATAACTTTCATCCTAGGAAAAAAAATAAGTCCATCACACATCCCCCCTACCTAGGAAAAAAATTAAATGCTCTATTACACAAACCTCCATCCTAGGATAAAAAAAAATAATTACAAGTTTCAATATAAGTAAGATCCGAGAAGCACAATGAGCATGTTGTCGAAGCAAATTTTAAGCACAGGAAAGACTTTACCTACCAGGAGGAGAGTTTGTTTGGACTAAGTTTTAATTTAATGAAGTCTACTACACTGCTAATTATTATTATGAAACTCGCTCCAGGAACAACAAGCCTCTAAATGGACGGAAACTTGTTGAGACGTGTTAAAAGAATTTATTAAAAAGAGGTTGAATTAGTAATAACGATGATATATAATGAGAGAGAGAGAGAGAGAGAGAGAGAGAGAGAGAGAGAGAGAGAGAGAGAGAGAGAGAGAGAGAGAGAGAGAGAGAGAGAGAGAGAGAATTACCATACATAAACGCAACACAAAATATTATCAGAATATATAAAACGAAAAAAAAACACAGTATTTATGGCTGATGGTTAATGTTTATTCCCCCTTACAAGATAAAACCTTCTCACGGCTTAACTTTAGATAATAATTTTTGGCAAAGCTGAAAGTATTTATATTTTTTTGGGTTGCACTTTGCCAGTTTTAAAAGTTTGTCACGTAAATTATGTTTTTAATGGCCTACTCAGGCTCATGCGAAACGAAACAATAAAGAAAAGTAATAAATAGGAAAAACAAAGAACAGCGAAAGATACTGAATTTTCTGTTATATTTTCTGGTTCTTTAATTACCTCTATTTATTTGTTTATATATTTATTCAATCTATTATAATCAGCTCAAGACCGAAATATAATGAATAATTTCTTAAGCGATATATTAATTAAACAATAAGAAATATTCCTCAGTGTAAAAAAGATCAAAACATACAAGTTCTATAAAACTCTTGATTTCCCTAATTCAGAGTAAAAATTAACATCTAATTACCTAATTCAAAATAATTAATAGCATGCAGAGGTAATTTAAACACTATTAGTGCTAAGTACCTCAATGACAGAGCAGGGAGGGGGGGGGGGTGTCTCAGGCAAATCATTATATATCAATTAATATCCGTAGAATCTCGATTTCATTTTTCTAATTACTTTTTGGGGTAATTTAATTTTTGTTTATTTTTTGTCAAATTTTACAAACATGAATATGATTAATGACTCCGTTTTATATATCCATGAAGAATATTTAAGTCGATTTTTTTACATTTATTTCCATTAATAATAAGTTCCTTTTTTCCTTTCATTCGTAATTGTTCAGTAATTGTAAGTATTTAGAATTTTTGCAAAACATAAAATGCAACAAAGGAGACATCGTAAAATAGTTATCACTGGTCAATGAATTATTATTATTATTATTATTATTATTATTATTATTATTATCATTATTATTATTATTATTATTATTATTATTATTATTATTATTACTATTATTATTATTATTATTATTATTATTATTATTATTATTATTATTATGAATCGCGTAAGGCAGGGTAAGCCTAAACTATCACTAACCTGATATAAGGCCAGACTCCACCGTGGCCAATACACCACAAACCCCTTGAGTACAATGAGAGAGAGACACACACACAAGGAAACACAATCTGTTACAATTGGCTATATTATGTAAAACACACACACACACACACACACACACACACACACACACACACACACACACACAATATGAATTACCTCTTTCCTTTAAAACGCAAAATCTCAGAACTACAAGAAAATTGCAAATATAAATCAGTTTAGCCTCCGTCCTCATCTCCTTCCCCGTTTTCTATTACTCGGTGTTCGTGTCATATCATACACATACATCCCACAACACATACACATAAACATAAGGAAAATCTACAAACATGCTTTTGCAAAACACGCACATATACATAAATACATGTATACATTCACAAACACACTCATGTATGTATTTATGTAAACCCCAAAAGACACATGAATACAAAAATAAAACACCATGCACTAAGTCAAGTAAACACAAGACTGTAAAACCACCGAGCGAGAAGAAAATTGCACATGTAAATCAGTTTACCCTCAACCTAAATGCTTTTCCGTTTTCTATAAATATATCCTTCTTTTCTTCATACCAGGCGCTGCTTTCTGTAACTTGTGACCATTATATTTTTTTTCTTCAAAATTTTATACCCTGTCTTGATAGTTCAGATCACATATTTTTGTAGTGGAGGCCCCATTTTGTACAGTAGTTTGCTATAATTTGGGCCCCATTCCATACAAACAAGACCACACTTTCTATACTATGAACCTATTTTCTAAAAAAATAAACCCCATTTTCTATATGAACCCTATTTTCCATCATTTTCTATAATATAAACCCTATTTTCTATAATATGAATCCCATTTTCTATATTTAAGGCTGCGTTTTCTCTAACTTGGGCAGCATTGTCTAGTATAAAATTGCCCCCAGTTTCTACAACCCAGGCCGCGTTTTCTATAATTCAACAGCATTTTCCCTCCTCGGACCGTAACAAATTTGCTCCGTGAGAAGAAGTACTTGGGAGGCTCCTTCCCGCATTGCTACAAACGGATTGCCTCACATTGTTGAGATGGCTACAAGAGGGGCAGGTGGTAGGTGAAGGGGGAGGTGGGGTAGGAAGTGGGTGGACGGGGAGGTTGGTGGAGCAGGTAGGGTAGGAGGTGGGTGGATGGAAGGGGTGATGGAAGAAATGTGTGCAAGGGAATATGGAGGAGGAGGAGATGAGGGGAAGAGGTAGTTTGATGGGGAGGTGGTGAAGGAGGGAGGTAGAGGGGAGATGGGGAGGAGGTGGAAGAAACGAATAAACGAAAAAAATATATGTGGGGTGGAAAGACTAAGATGAAAGGGAAAGTTTAGTTTGGAAAAGGTAAGTCATGGTCAGTTTATGAGGCATTGTGTACAGTATATTCGTTCGTAAGCCAGAAAATACGTTTATATTTATACATATACACACACAGAAAGAGACAGGCACAGGTAGATGTATGAGGACTGGTGGACGAACCAGGTAACCCGATTACCTGATAATGAGCCTTTAGTTAATGAGGAAGGTAGGACGTGTGACGCAGACAGTAACCCACCCACAACCGGCTAACATTATTGTGGTTACTTTATCGTCATGACTAATTGTCCAGTTCACTAATTTAGGCAGCAATCACACATACTGTATATATGTCATTGTCTTCTGGCTACCAGCATATTATCTGTATTTTATAAACAAATTAGAATGAGCATCCATTAGGACGGAGGTATCATAGACTTATAAAATAAATCACTATATGACAAACTAAAATACACAAAATATGTTTTATCTTCTAAAATTATCAAATACAGAAATTAACTTTATTTCCAGGTTTACATTTTCCTCAAACGTTATAATTATCACATATAAAAAAATGTCTTCTGTTCCCCCTTATTTATTTCGTTTTAACATCAAACTCCTACATTACACGGCACGTTAATTCATCCAGGTAACTGATTACAACGTTCACCTGTGTAATCACGCAATCTTGAACACACACACAATAAATTAGTAAAACAAGCTCATATACACATCCACACGAGTACATATAATGGACCAATATTACTGCGTGTGTGTGTATGTATGCGGAATACGCTAATATACACAGCCAGTACACGCTCGTATACACACCTCGACGACAATGACCACGGAGGGGGGAGGAGGGGGAGAGGAGGGAGGGATAAACTGGACCAGCTCACGAATGGCAAAACTAAATTGGATATCAAAACTAAATTGGATATAAGTGTCAGTGAAGAAAGAAAGAAAGAAAGAAAGAAAGAAAGAAAGGTCAATATCAGGGAGGACAGGGAGTACAGCGCCAGTGTCAACATCTCCCTTATTAAATTCAGAGAGAACAATCAACATCTCACAATTGAACGTAAGGGAGAAAAATATAACTTGAACCTCCCTTAATTGTTAAATCAGGGAGAACAGGAAGAGCCAAAACAATATAACTATCCTCTTTTAATAACAGGGAGAAGAGAGAACACCTGCTGTCATTAACACCTCCGTTTTCAAGATCAGGGAGGAAAAAACACTTAATCAACATCTCCCTGAGTATTGAAACCAGAGATACAGGGAGAACATCACCTCTATGACCCAAAACCCCGTTACAACCCCCTCAGGTATGCACTAACGCGGGGATCTTACCCGAGATAAACCTCTCGTATCCATTATACAGGGGTTTGTGTTGGTTTATGCACGATGTAAACACTGCCCCATTCTTCTGGTTTAATGGGGCACTCTCGCTCTATTGCGTTTCCCATTTTTACCCCAACGTCCCTCCCTCTCCCCCCCACTCTCTCTTCCTCCTACCCTTCCGTTAACATATTTTAAAGGGGTTAATGGTTCCCTTAAATATTTAATAAATGGTTAAAATAGATGGTTAAAAAATGCAGCAGGTATATGGAAGAGAGGTAACAGTATCGAAAAACCATTGAGGAAGAGGTACTCTCACCAGGACACCTTGTTTACCCATCACGAATACCCCTCCCCTCACCTCCTCTCCCCTCTACCACCTCCATCCCACAACACACAAAAGCCTCCGAGGGGAAACACGGCGCAGGTGTAGGAGGTGCATGTGAGCACATAAGGGTCAATTACCTGGCGGAAACAGATAGAGGGTTTCGACTCTATTGGCATGGAGTTACTTGTCACGCTTTTGCTATCCCGTTGAGGGGAGGGAGAGAACGCCCCCTTACTACCTACCTCTTCCTCCCCCCTCCTCAACACACACAGCTCTCCTATCTCCTTCGTTACACAAAATGAAAAGGTGAGCGCTTTACCCCAGGATCAAATGGTCTTATGATGTGGATGAAAACGAGGTGGGTAGACTCCCCAGGCCACAGCAGGCGTGGATTGGTGGCGGTGGTGGTGGGGTGATATACACAGCAGGGAATGGCTAGTCATTGGAGGGGATAGTTATACGCCAAAAAAATGTGGGAATGACTAGTTGTACGTAAAATGAGTCGTATGATTGGCTGATTGTAAGTAACTTGAGGGGTAAGAATCGTGCGTCGTACCTACAGTGCTGCATCGTCCGTAGATGAATGATGTGCATACAAGTTTTATAAAACAAATAAACCATGCGTAAGAGTTTGTGAGTGTGTCCAACTGTACGTAAAAAAAAACATCAGGAAGGCCGGCGGTGTTATTACGTCATATCAGATCTCTATAAACGTACGTGACAATCTGATGTCTCCCATGAATGTTCGGTCGTGTCTCCAAGATCAAACCGAGAGACACCCAACCTTCTCCTCAAGTAGACAAGCTGCTCCACATGTTGACAATGTGTAGTGTGTTGCTGTTTAGGCTCGACTTGGTCCTTGGACGTGCCTTAAACGGATTAAAGTTCAAAGCCACGGGTCATTGTCTAATATAACCCCAAATGTTAAGATCATTGTCAAGTAAGTCTGGGGCCCATTAAGACTGGGGCCCAGTTGGTCGGCGAGTCACCTTGAGAAACGCTCTTGTAATTTACTAAAAATCTTTCTTAATGGTTTTTAATAAAGCCTTTAATACCGCCGAGACAATCGTAATTAGATATATAAATTAATTATCACCCAGGTAAGTCCACCACTGGGACTCCAACCCACGTACCTTAGTCCCCTCTTACATTCTCGACCTGGCAGGCTTCACGCTCACCTGCCCGGTTTGTTTACACCCGTTTTCTGTCAGCAACAACTGGAGGACGTGAGGAAGGACTTATATATATATCCTCTGCAAACGGCTGGTTCAGATCAAGTGGGGCCCTTTGGTTCTAGTAGGCCCCAAATCTAGCCTAATCTTTAGGATTGGGGGACTAATAAGACTGAGGCCCATTAGGAATGGGTTCCATTAACATTAGCCCCCAATCCTACCGGTTACGCCTGATTAAGTTGGGGTCTATTTGGCCTGCCCCAAAGGAAATGGCATGTGATGGTTGTAGTGCTCTCTCTCTCTCTCTCTCTCTCAATAAACACCATCTACTCCACACTCATTAAGGTGTAAGTGAGCACCATCTACTGTTCTTTCCTTCCACCAGTCCTCCTGTATACTTGTCTCTCACTCCCCACACATTCTCCAAATTAATCAGGACCTTCTCCATCCCTCCATCCGTTCTTTTCCCCGTCCCTCCCCCATCTACTCACTCTTCCTCATCCCTCCCTTTCACACTCTCTTTCTCCTCTCTCCCTTCTGAAATACTCTGTACTATCCAGAATCACCAACATAACCCCAATCTTCATCCCCAAATTCATTAGGACCCCTTCTACTCCTTCTTCTCTTCCATCAATCCCCTACCCTCCCTCTTCCTCTTCTCTTCCTACATTTCCTCCTCCCCAAATTCATCAGGAACCCCTCCAATCCTCTCCCCCCTCTATCACCTTCTCTCCCTCCATCATTCCCTTCCACTTGTCCCAACCTCCCTCCCTCCCTCCCTCCCTCCCTCCGTCCTTCCATCACCATCGTTCATTCGCCCCTCCCACCCTACCCTCCATCACCCTCAACTCCCCTCCATCACCCCCTCCCACTCGCCCCTCTCTCCACTCCCCTCCATCACCCACGCCTCTCAAGCCACATCAACGCAGCTAAGTGATATCTGGCTAATGGAATCTTGATCGTAAATCTCGACCTCGCTTCAAACCTAACAACTATTTCAACATCAAAAGCTTTTCTAGAAGGACGTTACATCGCCCCTTCCTCCCCCACCCCCCTTCTTGGTCCTACTCAAATACTCCATTCAGCTCCTCCCTCAATCTCTATTACCCCTTCAACTTCTTCTCCTCCTCTTCCTTATCTTCCCATCCCTCTCCATTTCCTTTACCCCTTTAGCTTTTTCTCCACCTCTTCCCCAATTTCTATCACCCCTTTATCTCCTCCCTTCCTCGTCCACCATCTCTCTTATTCCTTCATCTCCACCTCCTCTTCCTCTTCTCCCCCAATTTCCTATACCCTTTTAGCTTCTCCACCCCCTCCCTCTCCTCTTCCTCCTTTCCCCCCTCTCCCTCTATCTCCATTTCCTCCCCAGCTCCTCCTCCTCCGCCTGTTCCTTTAGTAGTATTATGATGAGTCGAAGATCAACCTCATAACTCATGGCTGGTGTGTCGCTCTGTCGTTTCACTTCCTCTGCGGTGTTAGTTTACTGCAGAAGATCCTCACACCGTCCCTTTACCCATACAAGGTCCACCTCCACGTCGTTATACTGTACAAGGTTCACCTCCCCCTCGTTATACTGTACAAGGTCCACCTCCACGTCCCTTTGCTATTCAGTGCCGCTCCCTCGTCCTCGGTATTTCACGCTCACTTTACACCACAAGTTTACGAGAACCTGTGTCACATCTCTCGTACATTTATCACTCAGTATTACTTCAGTATGATGGAGTGTTGTGGTGTGGTCTTACATGGCCTTTAGTGGTGACAGGTGGTGGTGGTGGTAGTGGTTGGTGGTTGGTGGTGGTGGTGGTTGGTGGTGGTGGTAGTGGTTGGTGGTGGTGGTTGGTGGTGGTGGTGGTGGTTGGTGGTGGTGGTTGGTGGTGATGGCAGTAGTGGAAGTGGTGATGGTAGGGTGGTGGTTGTGTTATTATCATTACTACCATCATGATTATTAACATTAACGTTATAATGTGTGTGTGTGTGTGTGTGTGTGTGTGTGTGTGTGTGTGTGTGTGTATGTGTGTGTGTGTGTGTGTGTTGGGGTAAAAAGAACTCACCAAGCAACTCAGAAAGTCGCCAGCATGACTCAAAACGTTGCTCACGGTCCATTAAGTTTGAATGACTCACACAAGGCACTAAATCACCACCTACATGTACCGCGGCAGTTTATCACGTGGCACAGTGGTCCAGGGCGCTGATGTACGGGTCCACGGGGTCCCGGTTCGAGTCTCCGTGAAAACAGATGATGGTTTAAGTCAGCCGCGGATTCACACGCTTATGGAAGGACAGTGTTACAGGGTCTGTCCTTGTGTATTTAACTATAAGTAATAATAATAACAGTAATAAGAGAATACAAATGATAATAATATAAAATAAGTATAACATAAAATAAAATATTAAACAAAGCAATAATAATAATAATAATAATAATAATAATAATAATAATAATAATAATAATAATAATAATAAACAGCAAGTCACTGCCCAGATGATGAACCCACCTATCCTGGCCTCACGCCCCCAACACGCAGGTAGATCATCAGTCAACACACTCAACAACTGATCAGCTCAAAGTCAACATGCAATTGCAGGCGTGCATGATGAAGCAGAGCTAACTATGGGAGGAGCCGGCCAGCTTAACTCAGCACAGGACAAACACACGTACAAACTCTCACCTGCAACTTGTTACTTAATCAGCTCATTCGATTAATCCACTTTACTTAATTACGACCGAGTTTGTCTCTGTTCGGTCGAGGCGCCGCCGGTCGAGACACATAGCTCAAGTAACTCTATGTGTATTTTGGCACCTATTGATTGTCTATGTGTACCTGTATGTGTATTTTGGTACCTATTGATTGTCTATGTGTACCTGTAGGTGTATTTTGGTACCTATTGATTGTCTATGTGTACCTGTATGTGTATTTTGGCACCTATTGATTGTCTATGTGTACCTGTAGGTGTATTTTGGTACCTATTGATTGTCTTGCTATTTGTTCAGGTATACAAGTTGTTTTTACTCTTATGACAAAGTAAATATTATTTTCTCTCACATAACATAGCAAAAAATTCTTACCCCTAAGATTAATAAATATAAAGGTGATATTTGCGCTAATTTAGAAAATGAAAGAGAAAGGTATTCCTGGTCTTATTACATAAGTACATGGAGGTGAGATTAATTCTACTTTCACACGCAACACACAGCAAAGAATCCTTACCCCTATGATCAGTGAAGATAAGAGTGAAATTGTACGTTAGTGTATTAAATGACAGACCAGAGAGTGTTTTCACTGTAACTGGCATTATTCAGGTGAGATTTATGTTATGTATATATAATGACTTATGGTTCTCTTTGTCTGGGTACTAGAGGCGCTCGGCTGAAATATTAATTTGGGTTATAGTGTATAAGGCATCACTCTATTGTGAAATTGAGTAAATTGACACTGGCTAATTACAGGTAGGTACTTGTCCAATTACATGATTAATTACAGGTAAGTGTATGATTAATTACATGGAGTATGATTGATTACAGGTAGACACACCATACAGCCACACTGTAGAAATCACTGTAAGTATCTGTAGTGTTAGCTCTCCTTAAAGCTACAATTGATTTTGCCAATTAATTCCGTCCTAATGATTATTGTACTTTGGGAGTTGAAATTAAATTGACTTTCGTACGAGACATAAAATAGTTTTCGTTAGGCTGTTTGGTATCTACAGGTGATGTTTATTTTTTGAATACAACACATTGGGTATTTCCGCTCTTCTTGTACAAGTACTTAAAGGTGACATTAATTACAAGTTCTTACAAGACACAGGTGAGAATTTACGCTCTTAAAACACACGTTCTTAGTGGTGATATTAATTAAACATTCTTACAAGACACAAGTGACTATTTTCACTCTTAAAACACAGGTACTTACAGGTGAAATTTGTTCAACTTCCTTGCAAGACGCATAAATGTATTTCCCCCTAATGCATTAAGTATTTAAAGGTGAAGATAATATACTCGTTGAATACTAAGACTTAAAAATGAATTAGATATCGCTTTTATAGTACAAGTAAATACAGGTGAAATTAAATTAACTTTATTGCAAGACGCAGTAAGACATTTTCATGCTTATGCATACACTACACAGAGGTGATATTGATCCCTACATATAAGAAAATGGCAAAATAGTTGTCTGTATGCTTTTAGAGGTGAAATTTATAATACTTTGCCTTTATGCTTCAAGTATTTAAGTGGTGGAATTTATGTTAGTTTTTTTACCACACGCTGCAAGGTATTCTCGTTCATATATCAAGCGTATTTAAAGGTGAAAATCTACGTTAATTTCTTGCAAAAAAAAATATCACAGTATTTTTGCCCTTATGCTGTTAGTAAATAGAGTTGATTTTTTTCTTTATATTAAACATAATTCAACATTTTCACTCTTATACCAGAAGCACTTAAGATATAATTTGCTATTTTTTCTCCATCTTATTACTTGTTTCCCTCTACTTCTCCTTCTCTCTATCTTTCCTCCTTATTACCTGTTTCCCTCTATCCTCCTTCGGCTCCCCCACTACCCCCCACCCCCCTCCACACCACCTATGAGACTTACCTATAAACGACACCGTACCTGTGTTTCAGAGCTACACCTGTACTTGTAATTCTCATATAGACACTTATAGCTTCTGATATTAATATAGCTCCCCGATGGTGTTCATATAGATACGGTAGTAATATTACTCCAAGTGCTTGTAAGTATAAGTAAGCCATTTTTTACTTTATGTATATAGTTCACTGAGGTTAAATTAGGCCAGTTATGGAGGTCTGTTTCTCATAATGTTTCCTTCCATTTCTGACCTGTGAGAATTACCTGCTTCGATATTAATACAGCAGGCGATTGTTAAGCTTATGATACAAGCACTGAGGGGTGAAATTAATGCATCTATTTTAATATTAGTAAGCGACTTTCAACGTAATATTGTTAACATTTATGAACTAAATCATAACCTCAGTACAGACATCATCCTTGAATGCGATTTTCGTTCTTACGGCTTCATTACTTAAGGTTTAAAAGTATTACTTAAGTACTGAACTTCTCATTTTAAGCGACTGTCAGCCTTTTAGTGACATAACTTAAGGATAAAGTCATTCCTTCAATACTAAAATGAACCTAGCAAGCGACTGTCAGTTTAATGAGGCTGGCACCTAAGGATGAAATTATTAATTACAGAATAAAAATGCTCTCGCGCTGGTTCTGCTTTGACGAGTTAGTGAATTTAAAAATCAAGTTTGGGAATTGACACGGATTTTCGCCTGAATGGCAATAGGATTTAAGAGTCGAAATTACGCGTGGAAATGATCGCGACATTCAATTCCGCTTTTATAGTCCTTTCATGTCGGAGTGAAATGAAAGCAACTGAATGAATAAACATTGAGAAAAAGTCGCTCTCATACCGTAGGCAAAGAGTAGAAAACTGCATTAATTTTGGCGTACGGACAAGCGTTAGTTGACCAAGACAATACATTTATCAAAATCTTTCGCGAACGCTGCGTATTTTTGTAATTATTAGTGTAAACGTCGTAAGCTTTTGTATTTCAAGGCAAAATAACAATGTAGTTTTGTCATTTTTGGTGTAGACACCCATTTTTTTTTTTTAAATTTTCAGGCAAAATAGTAATAAATTTTCCAAACTTTGACATAGGCATCAATGAACTTTTAAAGGCGAAATACCCTAGATTTTTACAACTTTTAAACCCAAATATCAATAAACTTTTACAACTCAAAGTAAAATAATAAATCTTTACTGTTACTAACAACTCCGATTTATCCCAACAACTTTTCAGTGAAGCAATAATATTTCTTTAAGCTGTTACGTAACTTATTTCAGCAACATGGTGACTAAAACAAACTATTTTTTTTGCAACAACTAGAATAGACTTAAAGTGTCTGTACCATTATTAGCAGAGTGAAAGTATATTGTCATAACTTTTACACCAGACCAATTATACGTCAACACCTACAGTATAAAGTATATATTTTTTGCAACATACAATAAACAATATATTTTTTGTATAGATATTATAGACAATAATTTTTTTTTCTATAATTAGCGAAAACATTAAAGTGGAAACAAATGAATGGAGAGTTTACAAGAGGAGGAGAAAATAAAGAGATATGATAAAATGAGAGAATAAGTGATGTGAGAAAACGACAGAAGAAATTTAGGGAGAATAAGACACATAAAGAGAAACACAGACAGACAAAAAAGAGAGAACACTACTCAAGGTATATGGCACACAATGAGAGAGAGAGAGAGAGAGAGAGAGAGAGAGAGAGAGAGAGAGAGAGAGAGAGAGAGAGAGAGAGAGAGAGAGAATGTGTGTGTGTGTGTGTGTGTGTGTATTGTTAACTAAGCGAATAAATACCGAGTCACACACACACACACACACACACACACACACACACACACACACACACACACAAACCAAATGCAAAATTCAAAACAAGGGGTGGGGGGGGGGGGGGGAGGAACCCTTTTAGAAATTATGCAAATCGTAACCAAAACTTCTTCAACACCTCGACAGAGAGACGTTTGTGTGGAGATGCAACATTAATTCCATTTTTGTTTGTTTGTGTGTGTGTGTGTGTGTGTGTGTGTGTGTGTGTGTGTGTGTGTGTGTGTGTGTGTGTGTTTGTGTGTATGTGTATGTATGTGTGTGTGTTTGTCATTGACCTCACCAGTAGACTCTATCTCAAGACCGGTCATAAAGTTAAATAGACACAGTTAATAGAACCAGTCATACACTTAAATGAACCTATTAATTGAGACAGATCCAGTTCATAGTGACAGTCAGAGCCAGTTAAAGCTACAAGATATACCCAGCGTGTGACTGTTAACTGGTCAGGTTTAGTTTATCGACACCTGATATTTTCCTTTCAATTCCTTTCTCCCCATACCTCTCTCACTTCCCCCCCCGCTCCTTTTTCCTTCCCTTCCCTCCTTCTCCCTTTCTTCTCTTCTCTTCCTCCCTCCCTTTTCTCTCCTTCCCTGTCTTCTCTTACTCCCTTACATTCTCTTTGCAGTTCAATCTTCTATCCTGGAGAGAGAGAGAGAGAGAGAGAGAGAGAGAGAGAGAGAGAGAGAGAGAGAGAGAGAGAGAGAGAGAGAGAGAGAGAGAGAGAGAGAGAGAGAGAGAGCAAATTCCTGTTGATGTCCATTCCAAACAGTCTACTATAGGAGCTTTATCTGGGATCTCATGAACTCTAGATAACACATAGAGCTCTCGCACATATTTTAAAGCCCCGTTCAAGCTTACCCCTATGGAAGAGCTCCGGATAACTTTATATGGAACTCAAATACAGCTGTACCCCAACAACCATCGTATTTAGAGCCCCCAAACCCCAACAATCATCGTATTTAGAGCCCCCAAACCCCAACAACCATCGTATTTAGAGCCCTACCACCCCACCCTTCCCTCACCACCACCAGAGCTTAAGCGATACAGGCGAAAGAGGATCGAGGCCGTCATTGTTAAGGGATTTAATGCGATTTGAAGGATAACTGTTGCGACCGAAGTGGGTTTAGAGGTCATTCATAAGGTCTTAGGACGCCTTCAAGCCTCTCCTCGTTTATACAGACGTGAAGGTAAATATTGTGGTATATACGACCAGTTTTCTTGTGCGGGGGGAGATTTTATTTATTGCAGTCTGTGAGTAGATATAATAATAATAATAATAATAATAATAATAATAATAATAATAATAATAATAATAATCTAAAACCACCATTACATCCACCATCACCAACACCACCGTTACCACCACCACTCGCCAAGTTGAACAACCAGGCCCCTCATCTAACCACAAATTTTTCTTCTTAAACAAAAATCCATATTTACAGAGAGACCTTAAGGGCATCTTGGCCCCTCGCCAGGGTACCTACACTAAGGTCCGGATTCTTAAAGCTTCGTAAGTCATTTTTTCCACCTAACAAGAGGACATATCTAGTTACGATGGATTTTCATTTGCAATTTGGAAGTCAATTTCAGGAGACTATCTATTGTGCCGTGGCTTAAGTGAGAGAGATGGATGAGTTCTCACATCTTTATTGGGGGGATTAACTATCGTAAGAATCTTTAAGAATCCATCATGGTTCCGAAGCTGAAGTTAACCAGGGAAGAATTATCTTATCTCCAGTTAGTAACGAAAAAACAAAATGTACGAATTTTTGAGCATTCATCTTTGTTCCATAGATATGGTCTGACTTCTACAACTATAAGAAATAATTAACGTAAGAGTCTATTAGAATCTGTATTTTTCTTATCTACAGTGAGAGAGAGAGATAGATAGATAGATAGATAGATAGATAGATAGATAGATATATAGATAGATAACGTTCTAACAAAAGCAAAATTTTAACGTACGAATCTCTGAGAATTAATAGTTGTTTGAGAGTTTCCATTTGTCAGTTAGTTGGTTTCATCACCTGTCCATTGTATTGTGGAGATTAATCAACGTTGGAATATTTGAGAATCCATCTTTGTCTTGTATATTAAGTGAACAAGATAGATGTGCTCTCACCTGTCCAATTTGGTAATTAACGTTTGGAATCTCTGAGAATCAATCACTAATAATTATCTTCCATCAGCAAGGGAGGTTAGGTTAGGGTAACAAGGGACAAATAATTCTCTATTTAGTTAGTACAAAAAAGTAACCCAATAGTCGTTCCGTTGTTTAAGTGAGCCAGATAATGTTACTCTCACACCTCCACTGCAGGAGACACTACAACACCTGGACCTTTGAGAATACATCTTTGTTACGTAGCATAAGTGAGGCAGATACTATAGTTGTATTGTTGTATCTCGACTCAGGGGGAGAATTCATCATAATAACCTTTGGGAATAAATCTGTATTGATGAATTAACTCAGATGTATACGTTCTCATATCTGCAGTTAGGGATAATATTCAACTTACGAACCTCTGGGAGTTCATATTTGTTTCTTATGTTAAGCGAGGCAGGTATATGTATTCACACATCTCTGGTCCAGTCAGGGGGAAGAAGAAAAAAATTAACGTAAGAGCCTTCAAGAATACAGAGCTCAGGGGTTTAATTTACTGCTCGCCCGATCTTCATGCAGCTCTGAATGACGTGTTTACACTGCAAATTAAAATCAATTACCATGGGTGCATCGACGAGTGTAAACACCAGCCTCATGACGCAGCCAGTCAAGGCTCGCCGAGGTAAATTTCAAGGACCCGGAGATGGGCAAACCTGGGATTGAGTTACCAAAAAATAAAGCGAAAATAAGAAATGACTAAATGCATACATAAATAAATATAAAATAATGTAAAATTAATAATATGTGTATATGTAGCCTACGTAATAATACAAATGTGTGTATACGTAGATTAACATAATTAGACTGTGTTAAGCTTAAAAAATTAGGCTACATATTATATTCTTCAACCGCAAATTAAAGTTTACGCGTATACCTTAACATATCTATTACCATCAGTATCACTAATATAGCAAACACCGCCGTCCGTATGTTCATTAATGTGTTTATTGTCTATATCTCCCTGAGCCCTGCAACAAGAACTACGAGGGTAAGCAAGCGTGTTTATAATAGACAGGGATACCAACCTTAGCGGATGCCAATGCCATCTGTCACCAGGAAGGTCACGGACCAACGATATAATATTACCCTGGATGAGTCACTAAATATTTCGGCGGGGAATCTTAGATGACCTGTTTTACCTGTCTTAAGTAACGAAGATTAACTTACATAATAAGTCTTTTAATACGATGAATATATAATAATTATATTTCACTGCTTTTTTCAGCAAGATGTATATATGATTGTTTATATTTTAAAACGTTTATTAAACCCTTTATCTTCAAAGGTTTTAATTTATGCATATATATTCTTAACTGTATATAGTTATAGCTCCCTATAACTATGCATCTATACATACTGTATATTCGCCTATTATCTAAACATAAAATGCCATTAATTTTTATTTGAATATCCATTTAATTTTGTATCTATTATTTTATCTGTCTATTAACATATGCATCTAAAACTCGGTCTATTTATCTACATCTAGTGTATCTAACTGCTTACCTGTCAGTCCACCTCTCTACCTACCTAACTATTAATCTATTCATCCATATACGTTTTTTCACACCCAAAACTATACCATCCGCCGTTTTCTTTAACCAAAAACTGCGCAACCCGACGTTTTCTCTCGACATACTAAACTGCGCCGCGGAGCTTTTTTTTTTTTTTAGAGAGAGAGAGAGAGAGAGAGAGAGAGAGAGAGAGAGAGAGAGAGAGAGAGAGAGAGAGGGGACACCATAATTGAAATTCAGATTAGTCAAAACCATCATGTTTATGGAAGTATAAGACGCGATGGAAACCAATTTTTTGCTCTCATTCACATTTAAATTTCCGAGTTTCATTCTTCAGCGAGAAAACTTTTGTACAGAGAGAGAGAGAGAGAGAGAGAGAGAGAGAGAGAGAGAGAGAGAGAGTGAGTTTGCATATGGATATAATGTGATATGGATGAGAAAGAGAAGTAGAAACAAGAGAACTAAGAATAAATAAGGAAAAGAGGAGGAGGAGGAGAAAAGGAGGAGGAGAATGAGGACCAGGAAGAGTAGCAGAAGAAGGAAGAGGAGCGAGGAGGAGAAGCAGGGGTATGAGGAGGAACGTAGAGGAGAAGCAGGGGTAGGAGGAGGAGCGAGGAGGAGAAGCAGGAATAGGAGGAGGAACGTGGAGGAGAAGCAGGGATAGGAGGAGGAACGTGGAGGAGAAGCAGGGTTAGGAGAAGGAGCGAAGAGGAGAAGCAGGGATAGGAGAAGGAACGTGGAGGAGAAGCAGGGTTAGGAGAAGGAGCGAAGAGGAGAAGCAGAGGTAGGAGAAGGAACGTGGAGAAGAAGCAGGGGTAGGGGCAAAGCTAAATTTTTATCTTCGATTACCACAAGCTACGACGGGAAAGTTTAAACGCGAGGGAAAAAAGTTCAGAGTTTTCGAATTAATACAACACATCTGCTGCGGGGTTTTATTTTTTCTTTAAAGGAAAAAAAAAACAGAATTTGAGGTTGATTTTTTCATTACTGGAAAAAATAATATATTTAAAAAAAAATCAAATATGTGAGAAACTTCAATATTATTCACAAAATCGATTCCGTGATAAATAATTGTAGTTATCAATATATGGAACACCTATAGTCTGTATATAAGAGACAGGGGCCTACAGACCTACAACAAACAAACAAACAAACAAACAAAAAATAATCAAGCCTTTGGGTACGACAACGTGACCTTGCTATCGACAGGTACACACTCGTTAATTACAGGTACCCGGAGCTTGTTCATTACCAAACCAGAATGACCCGGGTTTAAAAATTGGGGGCTGGTATTTCCGGCTTGCACAGTGGGGTTCCTCACGCTTCTGGCAACACTGACAAAGTCCTCGTGAGAGATCAAGCTGATAAACTAGTCTAATTGTTTAAAAGGAATTAACCATTTTATTACCTTCTTCTTTTTCTTCTTAGCAGTAGTTGTAGTAGTAATAGTAGTAGTAGTTGTAGAGTAGTAGTAGTAGTAGTAGTAGTAGTAGTAGTAGTATCTTCGTACCATTCATTACTGTTATTTTCATTTCTTTTATCACTCTTCCTTAATATTTACGATATTTTCGTTGTTATGTCTTCCCCGTGTTTTATTCGCTATAGTTGGTTCTTCCGCATTTCGCTTTCTCTTCCCTCCCCTCTTCCGTCCTTCCCCTCCTCTTCACATCCTCCTCGTGTCTTCCTGTTTCCATCCTCTTACTTAGATATTTTTCTGTCTCTTGTCCCTTCCTTTCCTCCTCTTCTTCCTCCTCCACACCCTCTTTGTTTTTGAGGAGGAGGGGGAGGGGAAGGGGAAGGGGGAGGGGGGAAGAGGAGGATTTCTTCTCTTATTATTTATCTTTTTATATTTTCTCCTCTTCCTTCCTCTCCTTCATTTCCTCCTCATTCTCTGTTTTTTCCCCAATTATTCAGCTACACTGTATTAGGGCTTTAAAAGGTATAGTGTTAGTACCGAAACAATAGTCACCAGCGTACATGGACGGGTGAAGAGGTGGACAGGACGGACGGACTTCATAAAAGATGATGGACTAACAGGCGGACGGACGAATGGAAAGGTACAAAGATGCAAAACGGACGGACGTAAAGACATACAGACAGACTGACGGAAGGAAGAATGCATGTTAAAGTGGACGGACTTGAAAAAACAGACGGAAGATAAACGGACGGATGTAAAAAGTGGACAGCCGTAACACAAAACTACTTGACATCAGGTACAGGTGCTAATTACTGTACAGGTAAAAATCTCACAGTAATTAATTATTTTCTAAGTTAATTACTCCTACACGTAACTTTGAAGAAAAATGTAGATGTCAATTTGAAATAAAACTTTTGTACTATTTTGTTGTCATCATTTAATTAAAAACTTGTTGATAGGAAATTAATATTGAAATGCTTTTGTGTGTGTGTTTGTTTATGAAGTATTATGTCAAGAGGAATAAAGATTGACGATAATGCGTTTATAAATTAATGAATAGAAAATAAAAACAAATGAAACTTATGCAAAAAAAAAAAGATATAGCAAAGATAATTAAATAAAGTTAAAATTAAGAAAATACATAAAAAAAATAAATAGAATAAGTAAATCTAATAAAAAATAATAAATAAAACGAATATCAAAATAAACTAGAATAAAATAAGAAAATTAAAATATAATTAGACTCAAAAGAAAAAATAAATAAACATTAAATACAAAATATTAATAAACAGTAAAGTATAAAAGAAAATTTAGTAAAATAAAAGACGAAACGAAAAAAACAAAAAAAATTTCAAAATGAAAATGGAAACAGAAGTAAAAGAACGAATGAAAAGAACAGACAATTTTAAATAAGGGAAGGACGTCAAAGCAATAAAGACAGGAGATAGAGGGTAGAGGAGGAAAAATAGAACAATTAGAAGTGAAATGTAAAAAGATGAAAAGTGGAGGTAATGAACAAAGATGAAAGACTACTGTTAATAATAATAATAATAATAATAATAATAATAATAATAATAATAATAATAAATCAAGAAAAAATACAATATAAGAGAGACCACCGACCCCCCCCCCCCCCCTCCCCCACATTTTTTTAAGGGGGCCGGGAGGAAAGATCCTTCCTGATGGGAAGAAAAACAGGAAATGGGAAATAAATGGCACGGGAGACACTCGACAAAGCCGGGAACGGCGCCCGAGATAAGATAAGAAGCTCATCTTTAGTAGCTTCTATCACTCTTATCAGTGTGTCCATCGGGAGTCCCACACATCCGCGGTGGTAGTGTGGTGGCGGTGTGGTAGCGGTGTGGTGGAGCAAAAAAAGAGTGGTGATGGTGGCAATGTGACGGCATCGGTGGCATCGTTGGCATGGTGTGGTGTATATGATGCCTTTAATACACAAAGTATGCATCAGTTCCTGGTAAAATGGACCATCAGGTGTAACACAATGTACTGTACTTATATTTGTACATAAAGTTGAGGTGAAAAGGAAACTGTAGTACTAAGATCAAACCTGACCTTGAAATAACTCCCCACACCTGACCTTGAAGTAACTCCCCACACCTGACCTTGAACTCCCCAAACCTGACCTTGAAGTAACTCCCCACACCTGACCTTGAAGTAACTCCCCACACCTCACTGAAACCAATCCAGACCTGGCCTTAACCAATCCAGACCTGACCTTAACCTATCCAGACCTGACCTTAACCCTCGTGAATACCCAACAGCCCTTCAGACAGGGACAAGTCAGGAGAGTCAACTAAGGACTCCGTGAAGCAGTTTACCTGGGCCGAATTGCACGTTAGCAGGTTCCTATGACCTCCATGTTGGCGGTAATGGCTCGCTCACCTTCCCTACACCTGTTCTCAACACTTCTGGATATCCCACACCTACACTACAAACACCTGAATATCACACACCTACAAAACAAAACACCTGGATGCCATACACCTACACTGCACACACCTGGATATCATACACCACTACACACACCTGGATATCATACACCACTACACACACCTGGATATCATACACCTACACTACACACACCTAGATAATCATCATACACCTACACTGCACACACCTGGATAATTATCATACACCTACACTACACACACCTGGATATCATACACCTACACTTCACAAACCTGAACATCCGACACAAGATTAATCCACATTTACAACTATCAGTTTTCAATATCACACAACACAGATATTTTCTACATATACATCAATAAATGAATAAACTGATATATTCTGTAAACACGTGAATGTACTCTGAGTGATATTTTTGTACCAGTGTTGTCCAGTTGTGTTTGTACTTGGTGGTAAACATTGAAGTATTTCCATAGCTAACTGTGTTGGCATACAATACTCATATGTGTGACTATAATAATAATAATAATAATAATAATAATAATAAGAAGAAGAAGAAGAAGAAGAAGATGACGAAGAAGAAGAAGAAGAAAAAGAAGAAGAAGGATGAATGCTGTGTCACGTAATAATAATAATAACAGGATGAATGTTTAGTGTCACCTGAAAACTAACTGATCAAGAGGCCCTCATCTTCGTACAATTCCAACATCAGTCTCATTTACTGTATAATGTTATGCTGTGTTTCCTGGGACATTATGCACCAAATCGACTTACTGTTTACAATGTTTGCTGTATACCTGTGCTATCATATACAGCCTGAATCAATATGAACATGTGTGACGAATTTACTGAAAAACTCTATCTATCTATCTATCTATCTAAGATGGTAGGTCCCGCAACGCACACACAACCTCACAACAATATCATAGTTCTTCCTGAAAAACTCCCTTGTTAGTGTAACTCCCGAAAAACGTTTTCTTCGTACCGTTCAGGAGTAACTATGACAATTCGCAGCGCTCGCTATTATATTTCTTGTATTCATCGAGTAAGTAAAAATAGAAGGTCGTCCTGGGCTTAAAACAACAACATGGATGTATTTTTCTATCTCAATCAACGCCGACTATCTCAGATACTTCATTAAAAGTTTGTACTGGGGAAAATATTATTCTTAACGTTGCAAGAATTACTGTAGTGGATGGAACACGATTCTAAACAAATTGTCTGTTGACTTTCCCTCGTAAGTGAAACCAAACCTAACTCTACCCATCCTAACCTAACCTAACCTAACTCTACCCATCCTAACCTAACCTAACCTAACTCTACCCATCCTAACCTAACCTAACCTAACTCTACCCATCCTAACCTAACCTAACCTAACTCTACCCATCCTAACCTAACCTAACCTAACTCTACCCATCCTAACCTAACCTAAACTAACTCTACCCATCCTAACCTAACCTAACCTAACCTAACCTAACCTAACCTAACTCTACCCATCCTAACCTAACCTAACCTAACTCTACCCATCCTAACCTAACCTAACCTAACTCTACCCATCCTAACCTAACCTAACCTAACCTAACCTAACTCTACCCATCCTAACCTAACCTAACCTAACCTAACTCTACCCATCCTAACTTTATTTAACTGACTTACGCCAAGAAGGATAACAACAATATATAAAATGGCAACACAAGAGCACTGAGACTGTACTTAGATACGTTAACAGCACAGAGAAGACAATAAAATGATGGAAAATATATAGTTTCTTAGACAAAGTAAAGGAAAATAAGTAGGAAAATAAGTGTTTATGACGTACGTAAAACAATGAAGGAAAATATTGCAATATTTATATGACAAAATAATAAAGTATATCTATTAAGGGTTCATGAAACACCAACCTGCGGGAACACTTAATGAGACTGACTGTTAGTGGTTCATGATGGCATGGTAATTAGGTGTCTAATGGTCGTGCCTCATAGTTAATTACAATCCGAATCATAATTATCAGCCTCCTATGACACGCTCCGGCCAATAAAAACGAGTCTTAAGAGTGACATTAACAACCAATTAAAATACCTCACATGATATGTCGTCCGACCAATAAAACTTAATATATACACTAACGAATGATAAACTACTTCGATGGTATTTATCAGCCAATTAAAATGGCCTTTTAAACATGTTCCCGCCAATGAGAAAGCCTCTTAAGGAGCATTTCACTGAAGAAAAAAGACGTAAATAAACCTCACAATCCAATGGTAAAAATAAATGGAATCTATTTAAATACACAACAATAAATTCCTTTGATAACCTAATGGTAAAAACACGTGGGGTCCACTTAAACACTAGACCATGACACGCCAATGAAGATTATTCCTTTAGAAGTAAGTTACCTGTGCTGGTACCTGAGGGAGGCGGACCAACTCGAGAGGAGAAGTGAAAATTGTGACTGTGGTAAAAGTTTGGACACTTTCTGGGACTCAGTGAGAGCGATTAGTATTTATGAAAAGAAGGATCCTCTCTCTCTAGCTTACTGATTAACGTAGAACGACGATTGAACGTGTGAGGTGGAAATACAGGTGTTTAATGAACGTGTGAGGTGGAAATACAGGTGTTAAATGAACGTGTGAGGTGGAAATACAGGTGTTAAATGAACGTGTGAGGTGGAAATACAGGTGTTAAATGAACGTGTGAGGTGGAAATACAGGTGTTAAATGAACGTGTGAGGTGGAAATACAGGTGTTAAATGAACGTGTGAGGTGGAAATACAGGTGTTAAATGAACGTGTGAGGTGGAAATACAGGTGTTAAATGAACGTGTGAGGTGGAAATACAGGTGTTTAATGAACGTGTGGGGTGGAAATACAGGTCTTAAATGAACGTGTGGGCTGGAAATACAGGTGTTTAATGAACGTGTGAGGTGGAAATACAGGTGTTTAATGAACGTGTGAGGTGGAAGTACAGGTGTTAAATGAACGTGTGGGGTGGAAATACAGGTGTTAAATGAACGTGTGGGGTGGAAATACAGGTGTTAAATGAACGTGTGGGGTGGAAATACAGGTGTTAAATGAACGTGTGGGGTGGAAATACAGGTGTTTAATGAACGTGTGAGGTGGAAATACAGGTGTTAAATGAACGTGTGAGGTGGAAATACAGGTGTTTAATGAATACGACAGAGAAGAGATAGAAAATGAGAGCCTGAAATTTACCTTAGGGACATATTGAAAGAGTAAGGCGGAAATACGCTGAAAGTTCACTGAATAAAAGGTTTATTGAATATATGACCCGGAGATACATTGGGAGTTTATTGACAGTTCCTCCCTGTGCCTAAAGCTACACTTAATTCTCCCCAACTCACCTGATATCTCCCCCAAACCACTAAACATTCTTCCCTCTTTTCTCCCCACCTAATCCTATCCCCAGACTTTTTTTCCAGTTAAATCAGGTTCTTTCCCATTTTCTAACTACACGCCAACCCATCACAGATCTTTCCCCATCCCCCATAATATCCCCAAACTACCCAGATTATTCCCCAGTTTACAATATATCCATCTTAACCTCCTTTCAAAACTTCCCCTCGTCTACTAGCATCCTCCCTACCCCCATCTTCCTTCCCCAACTCAAACCTTTAACAATTTTCCCCACTCTACCCAAGGTTCCTCCCCACATTTCCTTAGTTTACCTCCCCCAAAATCCCTACCACTACACTCCTCCCCAACTTTTCTTTCCCCTCATCCGTTCCAGATCACCACCACTCCATCTCTCCCCAAGTTTCCTACCCCCAACCCACTCCAACCTCCTTCCCCACCCCTCCACCCTCCCCAAATTTATATCCCCATTCCAAACCAAACTCATTCAAGGCTCCCCACCCAAGATTTTTTTCCCACTTCTACTCACCCCATCTCGCGTCCCTCCCCAACCTTTCCTCCCCCTCTTCCTCCCCACACAGCGGCAGGGATTCTCCTTGCATCACGGGGAAAGCTGGGCAGATCTCCCTCTTCCCTGAATACATTGAATGTAATGTGTTTGTGGAATATACGTGATGAAGGTGTCTGACTATGACGGCTGCCGGTGTCATGGGGGAGACCACGCAGACAAGGGATGAATGGGGGGTGAGGAGGAGGGGAGGACGACAACGACGACGAAGATGGGGTTAGAGCGGGAGGAGGAGGAGGAGGGCTTCCGCCAACACCCGGCTGCTTGAACTAAGCCCGCGGGTTATGTCATTATTACAGCGGCATAATGGGATCCAACCCCACTTTACTTACAGCGCTCTCACGACGCAAAATGGGATCCAACTCTACTTGACTGAGAGCTGAGGGATCCAACTCTACTTGACTGAGAGTTGAGGGATCCAACTCTACTTGACTGAGAGTTGAGGGATCCAACTCTACTTGACTGAGAGTTGAGCGAACCAACTCTACTTGACTGAGAGTTGAGGGATCCAACTCTACTTGACTGAGAGTTGAGGGATCCAACTCTACTTGACTGAGAGTTGAGCGAACCAACTCTACTTGACTGAGAGTTGAGGATCCAACTCTACTTAACCCAAGGTGTGTACGATACAATAAGGTGATTACAAATCCCTCTGAATGGAACTTGACTCTCCTTACCCTGAGGTCTGGGAGACTCAAATCTATCTTCTTGACGTCTGTGACCTTACAATAGGATGGAATTCTATTTTTCAAAGGCTTAAGGAGTCTGACAATGTGATCCAAGTCTTTCTCTCAATAGAACTGATGATGTATACTGGGAGTGAACGTCGCTTTGGAGTGAAATGGGAGGCGAAGGAGGAGGAGGGAGAAGGAGAAGAAAACGACAACGAGGAAAGAAGGAGAAGAAACACACACACACACACACACACACACACACACACACACACACACACACACTATACAGGTGTTACAGATAGTACAGGTGTTGGCTTGGACACACCTGGAAGAGCAAGAATTCCAAGGTGAGAACTAGACAGGTAATGATGATCAGGACCCAGGTGTGACCCTCCCACCTCCACCTTGATAATACAACAGCTGAATATCTGAGGCTGTGTAGTCTGGAGGAGGTAAGGGAGATGGAGAAGAGGGTTAGGGAAAAACGAGAAGAACTGGTGGGGAGCGAAAGGGGAGATACAGAGGAGAGAGTAAAAGGGAGATAGATGAGGAGGAGGAGGGGAGAGAAAGGGGAAAGGACGATGGCGAAAAAGGAGAGAGAGAGAGAGAGAGAGAGAGAGAGAGAGAGAGAGAGAGAGAGAGAGAGAGAGAGAGAGAGAGAGAGAGAGAGAGAGAGAGAGAGAGAGAGAGAGAGAGAGGATTCAACCAAATTTTAGCAACTATGATTAATATTGTAACAAGAGGCAACCCGTCTTCACCACACCACAGTAACTGAACCAAGTGGGGAGGTCGTGTTAGGCGGGGAGGAGGTGGGGGGGGGAGCAGGTGGGGGTGGAGGTGGGGGTGGTGATGGTGGTGGAGATAGTGGTGGAGGAGGCGGTGGTGGGGCACGAGATGGATGAGCAGCTTATGTAAACGTCATCCAGACAACGTTGATACATTGTGTGTGTGTGTGTGTGTGTGTGTTGCCTGCCTCACACACACACACACACACACACACACACACACACACACACACACACACACACAGCCGTAAATCACTAACATGTATATACTGACACGCACTTGCACAGTCGAACAAACAAACACACTGATGTAATGTGATGACTCCCAGGACACACACACACACACACACACACACACACACATGATCCCGCTACATGTATATACACTCACTCGTAAATTCATACACACAAACCCACGCAAATTCGCCATCTCTCTCTCTCTTGCCTAGTGGCGCTATTTCTTCCCTTACTACCTATTTTTTCCCCTTCCCTATTCCCTTTCCTCCTCTTCTTCCGTTTCCCGACTTTCCTCTTTTTCCCTTTTCACGATTACACGTCTTCTCTTCCCCCCTTCCTATCTTCTTCCCTTCCGCCTACCTCCCCTTCCCTTCCCGTTTCTATCCTCCTTCTCCCTCTCTTCTTCAGTTCCCTTCCCCTTCTTCTCAACTTAATTCTCCTTCACCTCCTCCCGTTCTCTCACCCTCCCTCCCCATCCTCCTTCCCTTCTCCTTCTCTTCCCCTCCCTCCCTCCCCCCTTAACCCCCTCACCCCTCTTCCTCCTGCACCCCACAAACAAGAGTTATAGCCCTCAGCATGCAAACTATACCTTAAGCCAAGTGAGAGACTGCACCAGTACATGCCAGGGACACACACACACACACACACACACACACACACACACACACACACACACACACACACGGAAGCTCTGTAAATATGCAACCTGAAAACCACACGTGTAAGAAGCAATAAATTGACAGATAGACCTCAAGTGTATAATGGTTTGACCTCATGGGGATGTGAGTGAAGGAGGGTTCAACTTGATCATAATTCAAGGGATTAAGTATTATATTCAAAAAGGTTAAAATATCTTAATCAAAGGGTTAAACTATCTTATCCAGAAGGTTTAAGTGTGAATCGTCTGAGGGTTTAAGTTATCGCATTTAAGAGGTTAAACTCAAGTATTCGGAAGGATAAGCTAATTACAGTGATTACACCACTGTTCTCACTGGCCTAAAACCATCATAGTAAATAGGCCAAAACACAGGATTTAAACCAGTGTACTCACGGAGAGTTTAAGCCCTCATGATCAAGAGGTTACATTAATAGCCAGATAATAGACACTAACCGAGGTCCGCTAGCATTTTTAGGACAAGCTATTATTGGGATAAGGTTTCTTAGGTTAAGTTAGGTTAGGGTAGGTTAGGTTAGGTTAGGTTAGGTTAGGTTAAGTTAGGTTAGGGTAGGTTAGGTTAGGTCAGGTTAGGTTAGGTTAGGTTAGTTCAGGTTAGGGTAGGTTAGCTTAGGTTAGCTTAGGTTAGGTTAGGGTAGGTTAGGTTAGGTCAGGTTAGGTTAGGTTAGGTTAGGTTAAGTTAGGTTAAGTTAGGTTAGGTTAGGTCAGGTTAGGGTAGGTTAGCTTAGGTTAGCTTAGGTTAGGTTAGGGTAGGTTAGGTTAGGTCAGGTTAGGGTAGGTTAGGTTAGTTCAGGTTAGGGTAGGTTAGGTTAGGTCAGGTTAGGGTAGGTTAGGTTACATTACTGTATGTTTGGTAGGGTTTGGTTAGGTTAAGTTTAGCAGAAAATTACGAGTCCCTTAGTTCGCATGTCCTAAAATGACCTGCAGACCCGCTAACCAAATCAAGCTATTTCTGGCCACCAAGGTACACGTATTTCACGCCTTCATACCCAGACTCTACCCGTATGTGACCCCGGCAAGGTGCTGGTATGAAGTCATTCTTTCTTTAACTCTATTAAGTTATAACTCAAACTATAATACACGGGTTTATTTTTTATTTTTATTTATTTTTTATTTTGCTGCAGCGATATTGTGAGCATTGTATCAGGTGAATGTTGGCAAGACATGAAGGTTAATTTACTGTGACACACCTGCACTGTGTCACGCCCGAACTACCTCTGGGGATTACAGGTGACTCTCTCTCTCTCTCTCTCTCTCTCTCTCTCTCTCTCTCTCTCTCTCTCCAGTGCTTGTTATTTCCTCACCTCCCTCTATCCTTTCACTTACTCTATTTCCTCTTTCATTTCCCTCTCTCTTTCTACCTTCTTCCCTTCGTTCTCTCTTTGTCCTCACTCCATCGCTCTTTTTCCCGTCCCCTAGTTCTTCCTTTTCCTCTTCCTTGCCACTAACACCTCTCTCTCTCTCTCTCTCTCTCTCTCTCTCTCTCTCTCTCTCTCTCTATCACACACAAACTCATACGCATATCATCACTTCCTAATCTCCTTTTATATCTGTCTGTCTGTCTGTCTGTCCATTCTCCCACTCCCAACATATCCTCAGCCTCTCTGACAACGTTTCCATTCAGGCAGGATAAAATGGAAGGATCTCACCTCCTCCTGACATCCTTAAGACCACACCTGAAGGAGGAACTGATGAGGGAGAAGTCCTAATTATCACCTTAATCCAGAGTTCCTTAATCCTCTCAGTACGACGTGGGTGCCAGTGGTTAATCTTCTCTAAATGGATAAACTAATCCAGTCTATCAGGATGGATTATATATTAAAGGGTAATCCTATTTATAAGAATATTGTAATAATTGATAAGGATTAATCGTCAAAAGCTAATCCTACATGTAAGGATAATTTAATTTCATCTATCAATAAGGGTTAAATGCCACATGATAATCCTATATTAGAAGAGTAATCCTGTCAGCAGGAAGTAGACAACAGCTCCAATTATATCAATAGACGGTATATACTGTAGGTAGCATTAATCACCTTCAGTAGAAAGTATATTACTAATCCTATCGGTAGAAAACAGCTTATTTAATACGGTCAGTACAAAGTGATTAATTTGATAATCCCATCAGTGTAAAATAGATGATTCGCTAATCATTTAAGTATTGTTATAAAGTATGGAGATATAGAGCTCTGTCTGTGAGTGTATGTGCGCGCGCGCTTTAGTGCTTGCGAGTGCCCTTGAGTATATGCGCGTGAGCTTCAATGTCCGTAGAGTCCAATTGAATTTTTGCCCGAGGACGTTCACCCTTCAACACGTTCACCAAAAAAATTAAAATAAATAAATAAATAAATAAATAAATAAATAAGAAAAAAAAAAAAAAAAAAAAAAATATATATATATATATATATATACTGTATATATATATATATATATATATATATATATATATATATATATATAAACACAAATACACATTCAAGTATACCGTGTGTGTCAAAGCACGAACTGAAGAGAGATAGGTAGATAAGTACCTGAGAAGAGAGAGAGAGAGAGAGAGAGAGAGATCACCATCAACTCTCATTCAACCACAGAAATCATTCAGATAAATTTTCACTCTCACTTATATTTCGATTTTTACATCAAAAATTTCTGTTCCATCTTGTATACAAATTCTTAGTCATCTTTTTTTTTTCACTCCCGCGTCGTGTCCTCTTCCTTGAAAAAAGTTTTAATTGCTGGGATCCCTTGATTAGAGAAGCCCTCTCCTCCCTTGACTATATTGCCAGAGTTTAGTGAACGTGTCAAAACGCAGCGTTCTCTTCCGTTCTCTTCCAATCTTGTTTTCACGAAGATGGATAAAAAACTCTAAGGGATTTTTTCTCCGTAATAGGTATTTAACCTCTATAAGCTATTATATAAGGACTTGCTCAAGAGGTAGAATTGGTGAGAATTTAACCATTAATGTGATACGGGATAAACGAAGAATAAAGATGAAGTTAGAATTATATAAAAATTTACGACGTAAAAACAGTGGGAGTAACATTCTGTGCTTCCCGTACTCGAGTCGAGGCACCTTGCCAGGACAGACTGCAATTAACACGGAAAAATTCCACAGGCATATGCACTCGAAAACAAAGCCAGCAGGGCGAACACGTGATGTCCCAACACCGAGCTATTACCACCCTTACTGACTGCTCACACAAGGCTCAAAGTACCTCCCGGGTGGTCCTCGTCGCTTGGGCCGTTTTCATTGGGTTACTTTGATTTATGAATGTTTTCTCAAGACTACAGATGCAAGTTAGTTTCCTAAAGCTAATTGTGAGGCGAGTCGGGGCAGCAGGAACACATACAACAACAACAACGTTCTCGGGGTCGAATGTTGGGGTTCGTGAATTACGAGACATCAAAGATCCCTCACTCGCTCTGGGGACGTCATGCTGTGTGTGACATACTGTGTATTACTACCTCCTGCGATATTCGCTCTTTCATCTCTATATTTATAGACATCTATCAACAATATTACTTCAGCTTGTCTCCAATATTTTTATTAATTGTTTATGTCTATTTGTCCACGTCTGTCACTACAGTTTATCGCCTTTCTTTTGTTCCCAGTTGATTATTGACTTCTGCATAATATTTCGTGTATAAAACACATGTTTACCTGAACTCTTCCGCCCACTTCCAACCTGTAAAGTAACACTATATTATGTAACAACAACGGCTCTTTCAGCTTACCGTAATACTAGGCACCTCCTGCATACCTTCTCCTGAGGCAGAGCAGCGACACATATCCTACAAACCCTCTTTACCCCTTGGTTGAAGTAATGGCATCAAGTGTCTATTATCGAATTTTTCCAAGAGGGAGAGGGGGAGGGGGGGCAAAGCAGTGTCCCTACCACGACCCAAGACAAACCCATCCACCCATTCAGTAGTTATCACAGTAACAAGAACAATAGGCCTTGGATGACAGGGAGACGGCGAGGAACACGGTTCTATGATGCCGGGAAGGACAGCAGCGGCGACAGCGATGAGGAAAACGAAGACTCGAGTGAGTTCAACAATATCCTTGGAGCGTGTTAGAGTAAGTACTGACACGTATGACAAAAGTAGTAAAAAAAAAATAAACATAAAACAAAAACAACACCAGCTACTGTACGTTCTTATATAACCAGCGACAAAATCTTCAGTCTAGGAGGAAAGCAGCACCCAAGTACTCCTCCTCCTCCTCCTCCACTTAGAATACACGAGTCTCTCTCACTCACCCTGGGTCCCCTACACCCATCCTCGCCCTTAAAGAAAACGGCTTGGGGGGAGAGGGGGGGGGGGGGGGGTGCTCCACAGCCCACAGCAGCAGTTGGTTTCTAGGTGGGTAACGTGGAGAGCCATGATCCAGTGTCATCGTTTTTATGAAGCGAACAGCAGCTGAAGGTCGGTTACCCCAGAGAGGAATGTTGCTGGCACTATTCCAGGCACTCATAAACGGGGAAAACACGGCTCCAAGCAGTGCCAGAGCCAGTTAGGAAAAAAGCAAGGGTCCAAGCAGTGGTTGACGGAGTTAGGGAAAAAGAAAAAGACAGACAGAACAGCTTCAAACCTTTACACACTGTTGGAGGTACAGTAGTTAAAGAAAGGAAAAACAGAGAGTTAAAATAAAATAAAAGTTTGCAAAGTTATAAAATTACTAAAAAATAAAACATTGTCAAACAGTTATAGATCAAGTAATGAAGGCATCAGCCTCTTTTCTGGGAGTCGGCGAACCACGACTCTCCACTAAAACTTTTTTCGGGTTGTCTTTACCGGAGATTACAACACTTGACAAACACTTACACTTGAAATGAAGTACTTTGCCTCGTGATGATAATTATGCATCAGACATTTCGGATCCCCAAAAGATTAACTACCCTTAACTTAACCTAACCTACCCTAACTTATCCCCAACAAAATCTAACCTAACCTACCTTAACTAACCTCATTCCTAAAGTAATGTTAGAATGATTAACCTTAAAGTTGATCTGAAATTCCTCTAATAAAAGGCTTCACCTAACAAGGAATATGTCATGTTTACGGTTTTGAGGGATGGTCAGACACAGACGGACAGACAGAAGGCAACACTGTAAGTCCTCTCTGGCGGGAGTATATAAAAAAAATGCCAGAACAACACACTGTACAGAAGCCTTTGCGCCGAAGAAAAAAACTCGACGCTCCAGTACACAAACAGTTGTCCTGGAAAAAGAAAAATATGACAATTCACAAACGTGTCTCATGGGGGAAAAATAAAAGTATGACGATTCATACACGTCTCTCCTGCCCCAAAAACTACTCTTGTATGTTTCTCTGGGGGAAAAATATTCACGAACGTCTCTGTTGCGGGAAAAAATATTCACGAACGTCTCTGTAGCGGGAAAAAATATTCACGAACGTTTACCTTGAGAAAAAAAATATTCACGAACGTCTACCTTCAAGGAAAAAATCACAAACGTCACTCTTGAGGACATAAGTCACGAACGTTTTACTCGGGGAAAAAATTTAATGGCGAACATTGTATTTATGTAAAAGGACACTAAGAAAAAATCAAAATAAGACACAAACCTCTATCCTGCCAAAAAAAAAGTCAAATCTCTGTATCATGGCCAAAAAATAAAAAAAATAATAACAACAAAACAATTTAAGGTAAAAAAAAAATATGACATTACTACACACAAAAATCCATCCAATAAAATAAAAAAAAATAGACCCCATCTCATTAAGGTAAATACAGTCAAAGAGATTTACCTGAGAAAAAAATACAACAGTACTTAATATTCGCTATTCATATAATATATTCCGAGAAAAAAAAATATATATATATACATTACTTTAGAGAATAAAAAATGTATACGGCAGAAAACATTAATTTGGGAGAGGAGTGAAAGGCAGACGACACAGTTCACAAATCTTGGGCCTGTAGGGACAAAAAGTACCCTGGCTGTGTGTGTGTGTGTGTGTGTGTGTGTGTGTGTGTGTGAAGGCGGGAGGGAGGCAGGGTGGGAGGGACAGATGGGTATAGGGAGGGGTGAAGACAGGGGGAAGGAGAGGTGAGGAGAAAGAAAGAGGAAGAAAGGGGGAAAAAAAAGGAAGGGGGTGTGGAAGACTCAGACAAAGAAATGGAGGAAGTGTGAAGGTCTAGCGAGGGGAGGGAGGGACTTAGACGGAGAGAGTATGGAGGTCAGCACAGAGGGAGGGAGGGAGGGAAGGAAGGAGGGATGGTCAGAGGGAGGTAGTGTGGAGGTCATTCGGAGGGACTTGGACTAGGAGGGTAAAAATGACAAGAGGAGGGAAGGTATTTCATCAAGCGCGTGCCACTCTGGTCGTGTGTGTGTGTGTGTGGGGCCCGCTAACCTCCAACACACACACACACACACACACACACACACACACACACACACACACACACACACACATTTTCAGACTAACAAACTAAATCTCACAAACACACACAAAACTTCAGACAGACAAACACACAGTCTCTCTTAGTGACACAAGCACAAACACACACACACACACATTACGTAAACTTTTACCCCTAAAACTGCCCAAATTAACGCTGATTTAGGATGAGATGAGGGGGGTGAGGGGGGTGAGGGGGGTGAGGGAGGTGAGGGGGTGAGGGGGTGAGGGAGGTGAGGGAGGTGAGGGGGGTGAGGGAGGTGAGGGGGGTGAGGGGGTGAGGGGGATGAGGGGGGTGAGGGGGGAGAGACGGTGGGCAGGATTGAGAAAGAAACCACGATGTATAGAGGATAGGCAGATAATAATAATAATAATAATAATAATAATAATAATAATAATAATAACAATAATAACAGTTACCAATATTATTACCAAAATGAACACCCGTGAGTATATTAACCTGTATGAAATGTTATACCTGTGATAAAATATACAGTCTATTTTTGTCGGGTTATTATTTTTCTACTAAATCCTTACTGACTGACTCACTATCTACTGAAAGACTTTTTTTCCACCCCACTCGAACCTAGACGCAGCTCTGGGTAACTCCTTTGAGCCATAACTAGTCCTCTCTCTCTCTCTCTCTCTCTCTCTCTCTCTCTCTCTCTCTCTCTCTCTCGCTCTCTCTCTCTCTCTCCTACACCTCCAGAGAACAACATCATAAATCTTGAAAAAATGCAATTAATCTTATACATTTATTTACGTTTTTCTTCTTCAGAGAGAGAGAGAGAGAGAGAGAGAGAGAGAGAGAGAGAGAGAGAGAGAGAGAGAGAGAGAGAGAGAGACAATGCCCTCGAAAAAGATCATAACAAAGAATTAAAACAAATAAATAAAAAATTCCCGAAACTCCATCGTCAGGGTTGAACGCGGCTTAAACAAGCTCCGTTCCCCAAACTAGACGAATTCAGGGAGACGAACACACAGACTTTGATGTGGGTAATAGGCCTCATCCTTACGAGAGATACCCACCCCCCCCCCCCCCCAGACCCCTACTCCGTTTGCTATACTCTCAAAAATATCTATCGTTTTCTACACAACATCTCCCCTGCGTCGGTTTCTATTCTATAAAAATATCTAAATCGATTTCTATACACAAACCAAAAACTACCAACACCGGTTTCTACACAAAGGAGTTCTCGGCGTCGCTTTCTACACTAAATTACACCTCCCTAAGTCATTGTGTAAATAAAACAACTCACCGACATTACGTTTTCTTCAAGTAAAAGAATTCCCCCTCCGTCTATCCGTCGTTTTCTGTACACCATCTTCCCCCCAATCCTCATCCTCGCCACCTTCTTCCCCTCCTCCCCACCCTGTACACTTTCTTCCCCCAATCCTCATCCTCGCCACCTTCTTCCCCTCCTCCCCACCCTGTACACTTTCTTCCCCCCAATCCTCATCCTCGCCACCTTCTTCCCCTCCTCCCCACCCTGTACACTTTCTTCCCCCCAATCCTCATCCTCGCCACCTTCTTCCCCTCCTCCCCACCCTGTCCACTTTCTTCCCCCAATCCTCATCCTCGCCACCTTCTTCCCCTCCTCCCCACCCTGTCCACTTTCTTCCCCCAATCCTCATCCTTGCCACCTTCTTCCCCTCCTCCCCACCCTGTACACTTTCTTCCCCCAATCCTCATCCTAAACATATCTCTTCCTCCCTTTTATCTATCCTTGTAACCCCCCCCCCCCCCCCCCCCGATCCCACAAGAGGGAAGGACACTGTAGGAAAAAACCGATTTCGCCCTTCCTTTGATGACCCAGGGATTGACGTCCATCGTTTGGCAGGAGCCTGAGTGGGGGGGTCCTACACTCTCAAAGACTCCTGCGTTAATTTCCTTCCTCTTAGACTCGGGGAGTGACTGAGAGAACCGTCTATTTCCAGGTGGAGTCTCGGGGCAATTTCGACACCATTTTTATTGACATACAGTTTCCCTCTTTCATTGGTGTACTAGTGAGGGAGTTTTGTGTACGTGGGTGTTCTAGCCTCTACATATACACACACACACACACACACACACACACACACACACACACACACACACACACACACACAAAGACGAGCAAAATAAAAATATAAAAGAGTTGCTCCCGGGAGAGTGAAAGTGTGTGAGAGTGGGAGTGAGAGGCAGCATGTGAGAGTGAGTACTGACAACACAAGAGCTAGGTCGTCATTGTCTCTCTCACCACCTCCACCCAGCCCAACACACCTCCTACAAGTATTGATGTTGAAGCTCCCACTCCTGCAAGATCTTCCTCCTACTCCTCCTACTCCTCGTCTTCCTCCTCCCCCTTCTTCTTCTTCTCCTCCTTCTTTTCATCCTCTAGCCTACTACAAGCTCCTCCTCCTCCTCCTCTCTGGCCTCCAACAAGTACCTAATGATGTTGCAACTCTATCTCACATACTGTAAAGTCTTCCTCCTCCAACCTGCTACAAGTACTGATGCTCTACCTCTCACTCCTACAAGTTCCTCCTCTTCCAGCCTCTTATAAGGTCCACCTCCAGCCTTCTGTAAGTACTGATGCTACAGCTCTCACTCCAACATGGTGGTCCTCCTGCCTTCTACAAGCTACTCTTCTTCCTTCATTTCTTCCTTCTTTCTCTCCATCCTCGTTTCCCTCTTAACCTCCTCTTCTTCTCCTCCTCCTCCTATCCTCCCTCCCTCCCTTGTCTCGTCTCCTCCCTCACCTCCTCTCCTCCCTCCTAACCCCCTCTTCTCCCTCTTTAACCTCTTCCTCTTCTCAGCCCTTCTTCTCATCACCCCCCTTAACCTCCTCTCCTCCTCTCGTTCCTCCCTCACTTCCTACTCACCGAGGCATCCGGTGAAGCCACTCCAGGTCGTCTCAGCAACACTTACCTGTAAAAAAATATGAAAATCATTTACACTTTTTTACTAGGTTTACACACTTATCAAAGAGGAAATACTACACGAAATATTTTACCATATTTGTAAATAATATATATTTTTACATACACTGTATCTTGCTAAATATACATTTGATCTTTACTATATTAAAATGTGTAAATTGTTTAAAAGATTATTGCTAAATTAACCTATAGCTATTTGTTTTCTATTTCCATTATCTCTCTCTCTCTCTCTCTCTCTCTCAGTGACCAGAACGATCACCAAACATCCCAGAGCTCGGCAAAAGCCTCGATGAATCATTAGAGGCATAAATCACCTACTACGGAATCCGAAAGCCGCCGCAATCAAACGGCGAGCGATCCATCAGCTCATGCAAGATATTCCAAGGGAAGGCAAATAAGGCTTTTAGATTTACGAGGTTCAATCCCTGATATAATTGGTATTTGCCTACTGGCCATCCATTAATAAGATCGATCGCCATCAGACGCCAGGCAGCCAAAAGCCAGAGCGACACATATCACGATGGGGGGGGGGGGGGGGTGTATTCGGCCATGTTTTGAATTTTTTTGGACATTTCGGAGTAGAATGTCGTATTTTAGCGGAAACTTATCGTTTATGGGGAAGCTGCTAAAGTATTCAGGTATTCAAATACGGAAGGTTAAGTCTACGTCGACGTATCGCCAACGTGAGGGATCGCCATCTGTTTTCAATTTTTTTTTCTATATTCGGGAAGTAGACTGTCGTATGTTAGCGGTAAGTTATCGTTTATGGCGGCTGGGTAGGTTCCTGGATTATTTCTAATACGGAGGTTAAGTTTACGTCGACGTATCACCAACGAGAGGGATTATAATGCCGTATGTTAGCGGTTAGTTATCGTTTATGGAGACTAGGGAACATTTTAGGGAGAGATAAGTTTACCTCGACGTACTACAGCGAGAGGGATATTCCGCCCATGTTTTGAGTTTTTCTTGTTTACATTCGGTGGTAGAATGTCGTATGTTGGCGGTAAGTTATCGTTTACGGTTGTGTGGGAGGGAGGCTGGGGTTAATGGCTTATTTGTAACATAGATTTTAATTTACAACAGGATTGCTTTTCTATACAACAAAGCGTCAGCTATGATTTGTAGGATGGGATTTATGTCCCACGATAATTTCTATTCTCTTCGTTTTAAGGATTAATTTACATTGTATTTACATGTTTATCAAAGTTAAGGAGTCATTTACGTAGCATTTACATAGTTATCTCACTAAAGGGGTAATTTACATACATGAGTGTAAGACATATTGGTCAATTTACGGATAATCTGTGCATCGGTCACCTACACGACCAATTAAAATACATTATTTACCAACACGAAGATCGTAAAATACATTGGTTACCCTCATGAACGTCCAAAAATACATTGGTTACCCACACGAGCGTCCAAAAATACATTGGTTACCCACACGAGCGTCCAAAAATACATTGGTTACCCTCATGAACGTCCAAAAATACATTGGTTACCCACACGAGCGTCCAAAAATACATTGGTTACCCACACGAGCGTCCAAAAATACATTGGTTACCCTCATGAACGTCCAAAAATACATTGGTTACCCACACGAGCGTCCAAAAATACATTGTTTACCCACACGAGCGTCTAATAGTTTTAAAATACATTAGTCACACTTAAGAATGTCCAAGGGTTCGTCTCATATAATATTCACAAATAAATGTAACTGGGAACATCTTACAAGATAATCACTTTAGGAATGAAATCAGGAAAAACGTTCAAAAGAGGAGCAACGTTTCGGGTTGATTTATCAAGAACGTTTTTTCGGAGGTGTTAGGGGGTGATTTCTTAAGTGACGTAATTGTGTGATTTTCATAATTTTTCAGGTTAATTTTAAGTAATATAGAATAGTGAAATTGATACTCTCTCTCTCTCTCTCTCTCTCTCTCTCTCTCTCTCTCTCTCTTCATAAAAAACAAGGTAGATCACCCCCCCCCCAAAAAAAACAAAACATAAACAACCATGACAAACACAAACCAACCACACAGTGACAAACAAACCAAACACAAACACTCTATCTAAACAACGCTAAAAAACAAACAAAATAACACTCCTATCCTCCACACATACACACCCCCACACACAAACACAAACACGGTCACACAAACAAGGAAAGACATAACGGTACTCCACCACCACCACCATACGCAAGAATAAACAGAGCGAAATTACCTCAGTTACCCCCCTATTGAATACACGGCCGACATTTTCCATTCTCTTCCATTCTCTTCTACCATTTTCGTGATAGGTGTAGAGGAGGAGGAGGAGGAGGAGAAGAAGGTGGAGGAGGAGGAGGTGGATGAGGAGGATGGTTAGGATGAGGAGGAGGATGGTGAAGAAGAGGAAGAGGAAGACGGAGAAGAAAAAGGATTAAGCAATGGGGGGAGGAAAACTAAAGGAAGGCAAGAGGAAGAGGAGGAGGAGAAGGAGGAAAACTAAATGATGGCGAGAGGAAGAAGAGGAGGAGGAGAAAGGGAAAAAGAGGAGGATAAAGAGGGGAGAAAGACTAAAGGAAGGTGAGAGGGAGAGAACAAAAATAACAGCAGCAGGGAGGGGTTGAGGGTCATTAGAATGCGCGCCCGGGTGCCCATTTGGGGCCGGGGATTCCCCTTCGACCAGGGCTCACACCTAGCTAGGGGGGAACCAATGTATCTAGCCAGTCTGTGTATGGTCAACACTAATACAATTGCTACCTTATTTCTTTTCTCTTGGATTTTCTTTTACTGTAATTATCACACACACACACACACACACACACACACACACACACACACACACACACACACACGGTCGTTTCGTATAATAACCTTAAATGTTTGATCATTTTCCTAACAAGCAAGTGTGTTTCTCTGTCTCTGTGTATGTCTCTGTATCTTGGTGGGCAGACGGGAGAGAGGATAGCAGTTCAATAAGAGGACGACGACGACAAGAAGAAGACGACCTACCTTTCCAGTATATATTGTACAGGGTGACCTATTTCTATTGGATATGTATGAATATTGCACGAGTCTAAGTGAGATACGTCTGTTGTTGAAAGTCAGAGAGCATTCAGACGGGAACTTCAACACAGTCACGGCTGAAATGATCGCAGTAACTTGGCCACTAAGCAATCCTCTTGGCCACACTGTGTTATGGCCTTGTGATGGATCGGGTATCTTCTCCACGTTTCCGCTGTAGATGGCCAATATTCTTGTCTGTTTGCAAAATGACCGAATATTTAAGGTCATTTTGCAAATCGACCGGATTTTTGGTCTGTTTTACAAATTGACTGGTCTTCCCCCCAATAAAAACGTAACAGATACAGTATAATCCCAAATCAAACTTTCTTTTCAACTAAAATCTCCCAATACTTAACATATCTAATAAACAATATCAGTATCAGGTTAATGTACAGGGTGATAGGAAAAAAGGCCCAGATTTTAATATTAAACCATTTAATATCTGAGCGCTCGTTTTCGATCACCCTGTATACATTTTTATCATAAGGCATTAACATTTTAAACCCACAAATAATATCTAGTATTTTTATGGGTGGCGGGAACAATTAAATCACAGCTTGATAACTTCATATCATATACAAAGGACTAACACTGAAATATAATTATTTTTTTCTCTCTCTCTAATACACAATTGTCATTATTGCTTTTAACAATTATTCCACTGCTGGGAAAAAATAAACACATTGGCCCGATTCTGACACAGTTATTAATATTTTACCAATTATTTTTTTTTCTCTGGTTTGTTGAGGAATAAACTCCTTATTTTATTAACGGGCAAATATACGTGATTCTATTGTAATTCTACTATTGTTAATGGGATCCAGATCCTAATGAGTAATAACAATAATGGGGGTCTAATATTAATGACTGGGTTAAGTTAGGTTTGGTTGGGCCCAATTAGCATAGAGGCATAATGAGAGACAGAGAGAGTGACAGACAGAAAGAGAGATTATGAGAGAAAGACAATGAGTGACAGACAGAGATAAAAAGAGACAGACAGAGAGCATTATGCCTCTTCATCTCAAACAAGGGAGTTACATGGCAGACGTCTCCTCACCATCTCAAAAGCTAGGTTTAATATTCTCCCAGAGATAAAATTGAGGTAAACGAGAGTATGGAGATCTCTCAATGTGTCCTGACCATATCTGAGCCATAAAATATCGTGTAAAATGTCTCAAAATGGCTCATATCTTCCCCCAGGATACATAAAATAAGGAAAAACCCACAAGAGTAGAAAATTGGGAAGAAATTCTCCGCTGAGTGTCTGAGGCGTTTTGATGATTGGTGGTGGAGGAGGTAGTGGTGGTTGGTGGTAGTGGTAGTGGTGGTTGTTGAGATAGTGGTGATTGGTGGTAGTGGTTGTGGTGGTTGTTGGGATAGTGGTGATTGGTGGTAGTGGTGGTTGTTGGGATAGTGGTGATTGGTAATATTGGAGATAGTGGTGGTAGTGGTGGTGGGGGTAGTAGTAGTAGTAGTAGCGGTGATGGTGATGGTTGAGAAAGTAGTAATTGGTTGTGGTGGTAATAGTAGTGATGGTAGCAGTAGTGAAGATAAGGTCAGGTTGTTGGTGGCGATAGATCACTTTGTAACGTAACTAGTTAACTCACCTCACAACACAAAGACAACAACCAAAATGGCTTCGGAACTACACAGAGACTTTACTATAACTAGATACTTTCTCAGAGACTCCTGACCCCTGCTGGTTGAGTGAAGAACAACTTGACTTCGCTATATGGAGAACACGGGCTCGATCCTTACCCTGGAGAGAGGAGGACTGGGGAGAGGGGCAGGGAGGGGAGGAAGTGGAAGAGAATGAGGTACTGCTATGACACTCCCCTGAAGAGGACAGTGAGAGTCCCGCCCCCTAATTAGCACCCCAATTAGCGGTCATTAGAGGCGGAAGCGCAGTGTCGACCAGCGATGAGAAAAACCGTAATAAACTAACAGGCATTTATGATCGTATGCAAATTAGGTCCACGCGTTTTATTGTTTTTTTTTCATTATTATTTTTTTTAATGGCGAGTTACCTGGCTGGGGGTAGTGATATTTGGTACAGATGACTAATAAATAAAGGAAGAGAAAAACAAGGAAGGAGTAACTAGTGATCGTTTGTGTGTAATAAGTATAAAATAAAGAGAAAACTAAACACAGAACACGAAAATATATAACCTGTTACAACAACACCAAAGTTAATTATAAAAATGAAATAACAACATAAATACAGAAATACAATAAAATAAACAAACAAAATTAAAATAAGTAATAAAAATTCAAATCCCAGAAACAATGAAAATAAAAATAGAGACACGACAAAATAAATCATAAAAATTAACAGTAATTGACAACCCTGTGGCTCTTATCAGTAAGGGTTCAACAGAGTAAATATATGAATAAAACTATACTTTTGACCATAATCCGAGAACCCCTGCTGATGACGGAGGGAGGGGGGGCTGTAGGGGGGAGGGGAGGTGTAGGGGGAGGGGAGGTGTAGGGGGAGGGGAGGTGTAGGGGGAGGGGAGGTGTAGGGGGTAGGGAAGGTGTAGGGGGGAGGGGAGGTGTAGGGGGAGGGGAGGTGTAGGGGGGAGGGGAGGTGTAGGGGGGAGGGGAGGTGTAGGGGGGAGGGGAGGTGTAGGGGGAGGGGAGGTGTAGGGGGAGGGGAGGTGTAGGGGGAGGGGAGGAGTAGGGGGAGGGGAGGTGTAGGGGGAGGGAAGGTGTAGGGGGAGGGGAGGTGTAGGGGGGAGGGGAGGTGTAGGGGGGAGGGGAGGTGTAGGGGGAGGGGAGGTGTAGGGGGAGGGGAGGTGTAGGGGGAGGGGAGGTGTAGGGGGAGGGGAGGTGTAGGGGGTAGGGAAGGTGTAGGGGGAGGGGAGGTGTAGGGGGGAGGGGAGGTGTAGGGGGAGGGGAGGTGTAGGGGGGATGGGAGGTGTAGGGGGGAGGGGAGGTGTAGGGGGGAGGGGAGGTGTAGGGGGAGGGGAGGTGTAGGGGGTAGGGAAGGTGTAGGGGGGAGGGGAGGTGTAGGGGGGAGGGGAGGTGTAGGGGGAGGGGAGGTGTAGGGGGTAGGGAAGGTGTAGGGGGAGGGGAGGTGTAGGGGGAGGGGAGGTGTAGGGGGGAGGGGAGGTGTAGGGGGAGGGGAGGTGTAGGGGGGAGGGGAGGTGTAGGGGGAGGGGAGGTGTAGGGGAGGGGGAAGAGAGATGTAGGTGTAGTGGAAGGGGATTAAAGGAGGGGGGCTTAGTGGGAGGGGGAGGTTGTAAGGGAGGGGGAGGTGTAGGAGGAAAGGGGGAAGGTGTAATGGAAAGGGGTGAGGGAGGGAAAGGTCTAAGGGAAGGGGAATTGAGAGATGTAAGGGGAAGAGGGAGGTGTAGGTGTATGGGAGGAGGTGTAAAATAGTGGGAGGCGTAGGGAGAAAGGGGAGGTATAGGGGAGGGGATGATGTAGTAAAGGGAGAAGTGTTAGGGGAAAGGGAGGGGAGGTGTAGACGGAAGGGGGAGGGGAAGGGTAGTGGGGGTGTGGTCGTGAATACAATTACACAACAATATAGTTGCATGCATAATCACGGAGAGCAGTGTTACAAACAATCCGTCGCACTTATATAGTTGGCAACTATGATCTTCAGTCCAGAAAAATGCACTATTTTTTTTAATTAGATTTTAATTTAAAAACACAGATTTTTTTAAATATAATTTCTATGGGAAATAATTCACTTTGTACTTTTTAAATTGGATCTAAATTTTCTTAAAATTTCTAATTTAATCTAAAATTGAATGATTCATATAATTTCGCTGATTTCAAGTCAGATTATGTGTGAACAGTATTAAAGTTTAATAACGGAATTTTTACTGATTTTGTATTTTAGAAAAACCGATCTAGAATTTTTACTAAAGATTTACGTTTAACTGTTCGTGGTTACTGACCAAACTTCACATAACCCATTAATCTCCAGCTAAACTACACTGTCTACAGATAAAAGCTAACTCCCCCAAACTAAGGTTAAGACTAGGTAAATACCGAGTGTGCCCCCCACCCCCGCCCGCCACACCTACAGGGGCCGTGTTAGTATTCCGGCCTCACGCCACTCCGGTAATGGAAAAACGCACGAGGCGATAAAACACAGACAAGCCAATGTTGAAACCGAGACCTGCAACCCCCCCCAACCCCCTCCCTCTGACCTGGCCTGGCTCCCCTCCTCCGTCCCCACATGCTTACCTGGTTTAAAGATTGTTTTTACCTTTGGCCTATTTTTACACCTCATTAAGATGCTTACATGGTTTAAGCCATTAGTTTTGACCGATGAACTAGCCTGACCCCTGACCCTTACTAGTGACCGCTAGCTCTTGACTATCAGCCAATAGCCTCACTGCAAGAGTTGCCAATTTACTATTTATGTCGTGTCCACCATGGCAGCCATCATATAAACTCAAACATACATAAAAGGACAAAATAGCCTCGTAATCTACCTTTTTAACTCCACAAACTAACCAACAAGAATTAATCATAATAACAAAATAAAAATATGAGCGCGAGATTTAATACTGACGTAACTATAATAAAATTCATATATATACATCAAAAGACAACAAATGACGTAATCAACAAATAATATAAACAAACACAGAATTTTTAACGCAGGGTGATGTTAACTAATTGAATCCCATATATAAATCAAATACTGGGGAAAATAAATTAACCATATACCTATGCTTCAATACCTGGTTCCGCGTCCAGGTGTTTACAGGTATAGGTGACATCTGGCGGAATAATAATGGATAACTGTTTAATAATTTGGGAAGCGCGTCACCCAGACCAAATAAATCTTGTTTGGGGGTAAATGAATGAATTGTGACATTGATATCCCAGCTCTAACACGGCTACCGATGGCCAGTGTGATGTTACCACGGTTTATTTTAATGTTGTTTTTCCTGCATGATGGCGGTGTGATATTTCAGGTGATATTTTAATTGTAATGGTTTACTTTTTTTAATGTGATGGTAGTGTGATATTTCAGCTGTTTTATTTAGCTGTAATGGTTTTTTTTTGTAATATGCTGATGGTGTAATATTTCAGGTGTTTTGTTTTAATATGTGAGGTTTTAGGCGTGACCATTACCTCCAGTATTTGTGGTACAAGTTTCGCCAACATTCCTTCAGCCAACCGTCGGATACAATGTAAACAATTATATGGCGTTGTCCTTTGACCCCTGACCACTAATAACCAACTCAATTCTAGGACATAGTGTTAAGTATAGGTGGTACAAGTTTGACCAATCTCCATCCATTCTTTAGATACACAAGGTCAGGAATACCAGCACAAGTCAACACAAGCGAACGAACGCCAGATTAAAACCAATACACCCGCAGCTTATGACAGAGGCGAAAAAAAAATCTCTTTTACCCGGAGGATTTATTCAAAGGAATACTTATTAAATTTATGCATGACCCTGACGATTTTATTTCAGAAGTGATTTTTTAGAGCTGCTGCTAATAAGTCGATCTAAAAATAGCGATATTAATGCAAAGCTTCCCAGGGAGTATTGCAACTCACCAGAATTTGCTCCCGATTTATTTCATTTTTTCATTAAAGAATGTATTTTTTCTTACCTGTTGTATTTTTCTGGTATTTTGTTTTATTAAAGTTTTCCTCAAGTCTTAGTTTTTGTCTTGCACTACATATTCTTTTTCACCCAATGAATATTTTGGCTTTTACAAACAAAATATAAATATAAATTCTCCATAATAAAAAACAATTATCTAGTTAGACTGATAATGCACACACACACACACACACACACACACACACACACACACACACACAAGTATTCCTCTACCCATGTAAGTTCCCCCGCCTGCCTCCTCTTTATCACACAAACTTTCCCTGCAACACAAGAGTCTCTCCCCAAGAAAACCCTAAAACTTTCCCCACCAAGACGTGCAGAATTTCCCTGGAACGCCTCTATTTTTCCCGGGAAGCGCTGATTTTGCCCGGGAATAAATTCACTTTGGCCAGGAGTCAAGCAGGTATTTTCATCAACGGCACCGTCTACTGTTTCCCTCCTCCCCCTCCCTACCGGCAAAAAATTTCCCCACCCTCCTTCCCCTCAGAGGTTGGTGACAGGGTACATTCTTCCCCTTTCCCTTCAGGTGCTGGTCATAGGGAATTTTCTGCATCCTTTTCCCTTCAGGTATTGGCTGTAGGGGATATCCCCCACCTCCTGTCTTCAGGTAACAATGATAGGGAAATATCCCCTTCCTTTCTCTCCAAAAATTATTGGCAAAGAAATTTGCCCTCCCAACCCCTTCCCTTCAAGCGCTAATGAAGGGAATTTCCCCTTCTTCTTCTCCACGGGTACTATTAGTTGGGAATTTCCCCTTTCCCTTAAGGTAGAAATTTCCCCCTTCTCTACCCTACAAGTATTGGCAGCTGTAAATTTTCCCCTCCCCTCACCATCAGGTAGCTAGCAATAGGGAATTTCCCCTCCCCTCGCGGGTCTTAATGGGGACTCGACCAGGCCAGAAGAAAAAGAAAGTTTTAGAAATAATCAGTGAGCCTGTATGATCAAAGTGAACTACAAGACTAAAAAGCGCCAATGATATCACCACTGGGCTGATTTGCAAAATAGGGGACCCGGCCGAATTTCAGGCCCCAGTGGCCCTTAAAGCAAAACCTGGCTGCCAGCCGCACAGGAAGCGAAATCAAATTTTCGACAGGATGTTATCGTCAACATTTCCTCCCAAAATATTTAACATCATATTTACAAAATTTATCACTGATTAAAAACGGCCTCTTATGTGGCAGTATTTTTGAGAGAATTAAAAAAAATGGGAACTGGATTTTGTGTCAACATTACGGCACAGTGGAGACACAAAATATAATGTTAATGATATTAACTATGGTGAGAATTTTTAGTGTTCGTTCAATGGAAAAAATGAGGTTTTCCATCACCTAAAACGTTTCCTTTTATAACTTGCAGTAAATTAATAACAATAGCAATTTCTAATCCGATTAAAAAAATATATACTGTATATTCATAATATTGAACATAAACCAAAGTAACAAAAAAAAAACAGTACTAACAAGCCAAAAAAAATAATACTGATAAAATATAATATAAAGCCAACAACAATATTAACAATATAGCATAAACAAGTCAACAAAAATAAACAAGTCACCACAAGCAATACATTAATAACACCGACAGTTAAAAATAATACCAACAAAATCAATATCAATAACCTAAACACGAGTCAACAAAAAGACAAACAAATGCCAATACTAAGATAAACAAAAGTAAACAATGAATAGTCAAAAATGGACCACAAAGACCATGACACTCGGTCCATCTATTTGGTCAGTATTGGGACAGTGGACCAGCCTGCCAGCCACACACACTCAACATACATATTCAGGACTTGTATTACACCCCAACAAGGCTGTCTTGTACTGCAATAACACATATCCACAGTATTGCAACAACGCCTGCAGTAACACTAATCTATTTCACTGTGATAACGATGAAGTAACACCAATCTATTTCAATGTAATAACGATGCAGTAACACCAATCTATTTCACTGTAATAACGATGCAGTAACACAATCTATTTCAATGTAATAACGATGCAGTAAGACCAATCTATTTCACTGTAATAGCGATACAATAACACCAATCTATTTCACTGCAATAACGCCTGTAGTAAATAAAACTCCTCGACACTTGGATAAACCCTTGACGTGACAGTGTGACTGACATAAACACATCTGGCTATGACAGCCCCCAGACGACAAGAATCAACTTAAGGTCTTGACATGACACTGTGACCTGCTTTCTGGCACTCCCTTCAACATGATAGCGACAGGCCATCACTACCCCCACGACGAAAAGGGGGAGTAGGTGGTGGGGTAGGGGTGGGAGGGGGGTGGAGTAGGGGTGGGAAGGGTGATGCGGGGGTAGGGGGTAAGGGGGTGGAGCAGGGGGAAGGGGGAGGGGGACATTTAGTATTTATAAATTCCATAAAAAAAAACGGGATACAGTAAAATTAACTCTACGGGTTATTATTGCCATAGTTCATTACAGTCTGATAGAAGGAAGACTAATTTTGACTTTACTTACCAGACAAGAGAATGAATTAACTATATTACGTTTACCAAGTTGAATCGTAATTTATATCACTATGTATATTTTAATCTATTATAAATATTCACCAGAATCTAAATATTATTATTACTACTATGGTCATTGTCGATACCAACCATCACCATCAATTACTTATTCGACCCTACCACAATCAACCACTATTCAACTCCAGCACCACCACACATCAAAACCACCATTAACCAACCCTCCATTACCAACCACCGTCATCGACCGACACTACAACCATTATCACCATCAATTACCATCATAATCCAACCCTTCACCACCATCATCATCACCATCAATTACTATCATCCAACCCTCCACCACCCATCACCATCATCAACCACTATTCACCACCACCACCACCACCACCCCTCGACCGCTGTCAACGGGGCCAGCCATGCATGAGGACCCCCCGAAAAATGGCACATTACTCCGTGGCGCCATAATGAAATTCACACCTGGTTTTTCACAGACAAATTTCTCTTTGTATCAGAAATCTGTGGAATTGACGAGAAATACCTGAGTGAAAGTTGGCGTCTTTTCACGCCCTGATTCAATGTATTACAGAAAGATGCAACTTGTGAGGCAGACGAGTTTTTTTGGGACGAATGCAGGAATAATTCTTTACAATATACATTTATAGTGTTTATATATATATATTAAATAATGATACTATATATATTTTTACAATGCATTAAGCGATGTGTATTTTTGGTGATATGTGAATGAAATTTTGTTTTACATCTCTCTCTCTCTCTCTCTCTCTCTCTCTCTCTCTCTCTCTCTGTACTACTTTATACTATGAAACCCTCAACAATATACTCAACGCCCACCCCTACCAACATACTCACCCCCCCAACAACATACTCACCCCGCCCCAACAACATACTCACCCCCCAACAACATACTCACCCCGCCCCAACAACATACTCACCCCCCAACAACATACTCACCCCGCCCCAACAACATACTCACCCCGCCCCAACAACATACTCATCCCCTAACAACATACTCACCCCCCCAACAACATACTCACCCCCCAACAACATACTCACCCCGCCCCAACAACATACTCACCTCCCAACAACATACTCACCCCCCAACAACATACTCACCCCCCAACAACATACTCACCTCCCAACAACATACTCACCCCCCAACAACATACTCACCCCGCCCCAACAACATACTCACCCCGCCCCAACAACATACTCACCCCGCCCCAACAACATACTCACCCCGCCGCAACAACATACTCACCCCGCCCCAACAACATACTCACCCCCCAACAACATACTCACCCCCCAACAACATACTCACCAACAAAATGATACCTGCCGTTATTATATTCACTGTCGCTAAAATTCTTGCATATTTCGCCCTGGGGATAAGTAATAAGGATTATACCTGAGCTCTTAATGGCATTTAATCCCACAAAAATGCATATAACAAAAGTTTTAATGACCTTTTTTGACCCAAACCTCCGCTAATTTATGACGAACCGACACATCCATAACAGTGAATACTTTAACAAATAATAAAGAATATGGTATGGGTTAGGTTAGGTTAGGTTAGGTTAGGTTAGGTTAGGTAGGTTAGATTAGGTTAGGTTAGGGTAGGTTAGATTAGGTTAGGTTAGGGGAGGTTAGCTTAGGTTAGGTTAGGTTAGGTTAGATTAGGTTAGGTTAGATTAGGTTAGATTAGGTTAGGTTAGGTTAGATTAGGTTAGATTAGGTTACGGGAGGTTAGATTAGGTTAGGGTAGGTTAGGTTAGGGGAGGTTAGGTTAGGGGAGGTTAGCTTAGGTTAGATTAGGTTAGGGTAGGTTAGATTAGGGGAGGTTAGATTACGTTAGATTAGGTTAGGGTAGGTTAGATTAGGTTAGATTATGTTAGATTAGTTTAGGGTAGGTTAGGTTAGATTAGGTTAGGGTAGGTTAGGTTAGGGGAGGTTAGATTAGGTTAGATTAGGTTAGGGGAGGTTAGGTAATATTTATATATACAGTACAGATATACATGTAATAATGAAATAAAATAACCAATAATATATACTACATAAAAATTAATATATAATAAATTAATATAAAATACTTGAAACAAATAAACACAACAACCACAACAAATACAAATATTAAACAAATACACAGCTGTTGGTCCTTCAATATACGAAGGAATAAAAACAAATAAAAATACCAAGTGATTATAAACAAATTAGTTGTATCAATTATATCAATGAATAATTATGATGCAAATAATAAAGACTAAAAAAAAACATAAATTATCCTACATGTAAGAGAGTGTAAGAGAGTGTAGCAACGTACATAAAACAAAATGTCTTACGTGTTTTGTTAAGGAAGGGGTAATTTTTCTTCCCCATGCAAGTATACCATTAATGTAAACACAGAGATTAATGGTCCCTTGTACCGTTCATAGTGGGGGTCTCTCTCTCTCTCTCTCTCTCTCTCTCTCTCTCTCTCTCTCTCTCTCATTGTGTCTTATTTTCTTCTTATTTTTTAGGGGGGGTCTTCATCTGTCTCATTTTGAACTTCACTCGAATTTCGTTCTTCCTCACTTCTTTCTTTCTATTTTGTTATTCCCTTTACCTTTCCTTCTTCCCCTTCCATCTGTGCTTTTAAATTCGCTTCTTCAACAATTCACCCACAATCCCCCCCCCCCCCTCACTCTCCATCACTTCCCTTCCACCCCCATCCCACTCTTTCTTCCTTTCCCTCTCCTCATTGCCTTTTCCCTTCTTTCCCTCATCTTCCCTCTCCCATCCACGTCCTCCTCCCACACCATCTTGATACTTCCCCCACCTTTCTCTACCACCCCTTTCCCCTTCTCCACCCTCACTCCTAGCGCCCCTTTCCCTCCCCTTCACCCTCTCTTCTGCCCCTTTTCTCTCCCTTACTTACAGTACAATCTCTTCCCCTTCCCACATCACCTCTTAACCTCTCTCCGTTCCTCCCTCACCTCGCCTCTTCCTCTGCTCACCACCTCCTTCTCCCTTCTCCGGCACCTCTCCCCCCCCCCCTCTGCCCCCCCCCCTACCCCCAGTACCTCGCCCCCTCCGGTTTATCTTGTCGTGTGTAATTATTCTGGTCGGTATACCTGGCCAGGTGTGAAGCTTCCCACACACACACACACACACACACACACACACACACACACACACACACTGCCGCTCACCCCCTAACCCCTGGTCCCTTTACGTCCCCTTAGGTTCCCTTTGGCTTTCTCATCGCCTCTCCTCCCCTTTCCCCCTTCGATCTCCTACCTTTCTCTTCCTCCTCCTCCTCTTTCCTCCTCCCCCCTCTCTTCCTTCTCCTCATGCTCCTTAGGCCTGCATTCTTGCTCCTTCTCGTTCCCCTTAATCCTCCTTTCCTTCCCTTATTTCCCTTCCCATTTGGTCCCCTCCCCTTAAGCACCCTTTCTCTTCTTCCTTCCTCTTTTCCTCCCCTCCCTAAGTGGCAAAGGTAGAAGGGGAGACTAAGGGCGGGAAGAGATTGGGGAAGACGGAAAAGGGGTGTAGGGCCTGGGGAGAGGGAGGGAGGGAGGGAGGGAGGGAGGGAGGGAGGGAGGGGGAGAGAAAACATTTGTCGACACGCAAGTCTCTCAGTCAAGATGGAGAAGGAAAAAAAATATGTTACTGGAAGACAGCAACACCAGTCTATCTATCTATCTATCTATCTATCTATCTACCTGTCGACCCTCGGTTATATTAATATGTTAGGCATCAGTGGCCTTTTGACCGCGTGGCCTCGTGACCTCTGACCTCCATTAAACATTACACACAAAATATTAGATTAGACGGATAGAAAAACACCTGGGGGTCACACCATGGACAGAGACAAAAATACTTAAACAGACAGGGACTGACAGAGGAAGCGCACACATAAGAGACAGACAAAGACTCAAACACTCACAGACAGACAGACAAAGACTCAAACACTCACCTACAGACAGACAAAGACTCACAGATTTAGACACTGAAGAAGAACTTAAAGAAACAGACAGACATAAAGACAGAAAGACACAGAGGCAAAGAAAGAGAGAGAAACAAAGACAGACAGACAGACAGACAGACAGACAGACAGACAGACAGACAGCTCAGACGACCTTGGATTAAAATTGGAAAGATGATGATTAAGGGTAAGAGGAGAGAGAGAGAGAGAGAGAGAGAGAGAGAGAGAGAGAGAGAGAGAGAGAGAGAGAGAGAGAGAGATAATGTGGATAACAAATGAGGGAAAAGGAAATAGTTCAGGGTAAAACGGAGGAGATAGACCAAACGACGTTAACGAGACAAGAAGGGAAGGGGAAGGAGATAGAGAAGACGGTGATAACAGGTGATGAATGAAGAAGACGGCGATAACAGGTGATAAACGAAGATGATAAGAGTATAGGATGGAAGGGAGGAGGTAACAAAAGCGAGACCTGAAAGCTTCAACAATAAGTAAGGGAAGAGAAAAGAGACGATAATAAATGATGAATA
>CAUDMG010000173.1:1440000-1465000 GCA_958450375.1 Homarus gammarus
CCCGGTAACAGGCGTTTAAGGCTACAACAGCCGAGGAACTTACACTTTCGCCCATAATAACATCCAATTTTCATTTCAATTTTTACATGTTATTTGCAAACTTATGAGAGAGGGATTTCCTCTCCTATCTACAAGAATAATGATACTTGGCTCAGCTACACCGACTTTGTAATCTACAGATTTGTCCAACACGTCTTTTTTATTTCACCAACGTCTTGAGAATTAATGACTGGCATTTTTCTCAACGCAGGTAATTGATGGTCACCTGGTTGTTTAACTCAAGTGAAATCCCGCCATAATATGTATAATAATTTAGAATTTTCGTGTACGGAATTGAGGGCAAGAAATATTCCTCAAAAATATATGGTTACTTTGTTTTAACTGAATGAATCACAAATATGATATGATCTGTGGAGAATGTATTTTGAGAGAGAGAGAGAGAGAGAGAGAGAGAGAGAGAATTGGCCATTGACTGCATTAACCCAAGGCTGAAAGTAAAATCCCTCAATCTCAAAATATATCTATCAATCAGATTAGTTAACAAGGGCGTTGGTCTAACTAAAACATAAATAAAACACCAAGTCATGTGTATAGTGTATGAGATATGCTAAACCCATCACAGGTGCAAAAACCAATTGCACACCTTAAAATTCCAGTTAACTAGTGACGTAATACAGAGATCCACAAAAATTACTAACAAAATTCTATTCCTCTCAGCTAGATCCATTTTTATTTAATCTCGCTAATACAGTTGAAAGGAACGGCAGCAAGAATGAAAGTACGAACGAACAGGTGTAAATATTGCTAACACACTTCAATGGAACGGCAATAAGTACGAACGGACAGGTGTAAATATTGCTAACACACTTCAATGGAACGGCAATAAGTACGAACGGACAGGTGTAAATATTGCTAACACACTTCAATGGAACGGCAATAAGTACGAACGGACAGGTGTAAATCAATAAATACACTTACACACATGTAAACCAAAAGAAAATAAATGACCTGTACTGATAGAGGTTTTTGTAGCATTGTTTTCACCTTTTAAAATGACCTTTGACCAGTTGTGATGACCTTTTGTGAACTTGACACCAGTGCAATTGTAACTAAACTTAATTGTATTTTAAGATGATATACTATGAGCCTGCTTAGTTTTATCAACATTGGTCTAATAGCTGTAGAGATAACTAAGTGACATACATATATACATACACAAAGAAAATGAACCAATCACAAGCAGTCATCAGCATAAGACTAGAGTGGTGAATTAGACGTCATTAGACTATTTATATCGTGGGAATTATCAGCACTTGGCGTTCCCCTTCCACCCAAAGTACGCCAGGGGGAAAATTTCGTTCGCCTGCCGTCTCTGGGAAGGTCTGCTACACATTATTTCTACCACAAATGATTTCCTATTCTTCCACGTCACATGGTGTAAACACAATCATCATCCCTACTTTCTCATTTCATTCTCCCTCCCTCCTGTCATCCCCCCATCCTGCCATCCTCCCTGCTTCCTATCATCTTGCCATTTTCCTCCTTTCCTCCACTCTTTCTCCCTATTTCCCTCCCTCCATACACCCTTCCTTCTTCCCTCCCTTCATCTAGCCATCCCCCCCTCCCTCCCACCACCCACACTAGCCCTCCTTCCATCCTACCTTCATCCTTCTTTTGTACTACATTCTTATCGGCACTTCTCTTCCTCCTCCTTTCTCTCTCCCATTGTGTTCTCTTGTCATTCTCCTACACCTCTATCTCCTTCTTTCTCCCCATTAATTTTATTCCTCGCCCTCCTGTTTCGTTCCCGCTTATTGTTACTTCCTCTGTTCAGTCTTATCATGCTCTCTCTCTCTCTCTCTCTCTCTCTCTCTCTCTCTCTCTCTCTCTCTCTTCACCCGTTTTTTTTTGCCCTTCTCATTGCTCTTTTCTTCTCGCTTATTCTTCTCCTACTGTTTCATTCACTCTCTCTTCTTATCTCCCCTAACCAGTCTTCCTTTGCATCATTTCTCGTCGTCCATTCTTCTCCTCATCCCTCTTCTTCCGTCTCTCCTGTCTCCTTTTCCTTTACCCTATTTCCCCTGTCATCCTCTTTCTCTCCCATCCTCCTTCTCTCACTCCTCCTCCTTCTCTTCCATCACTACCACCACCAACACCACACTCAAAATTATCAATACCATTACCACCACTATTAATACACCTACCACCATTACCACTACCACCACCACTATTATCACACCTACCACCACCACTATTAATACACCTACCACCATTACCACTACCACCACCATCGACACCACTAACACCATTATCAGCACCATCTTTGCTATTCTCTTCCCTCTGGCCATTAATCATGCCATTCTTCACCACTAATGGTCTGCCACACCCATTAATCTACTCCACGATCGATACCACAAGACAGAAGATCCTCAAAGATTCCTAAGTTAAATTTTTCCCCTTAACCTAACCTAACCTAACCTAGCCTAACCTAACCACCAAGAAGAGGAAACAGAATTAAGGTACAGTAGAGTCTCAGTGTAATCTAGACGCCATTTCCAGTGTCATTTTTTTGCTATATCTTCAGTTTCGAGGATTTTTTTTTATGAATATTTGAGTGTATTTGTCCTAGCCTGACCTCTGCTCTTGAGAATTTATCATTAGAGAAAACGTTCATGGGTAACATAAATATTCTGTCCTTCCCTTATCTCTCTATTCTTGATTATTCCCCTCTATATGTGTTTCCTTTATTCGTCTTTATCATAATATTTCCTTTCCACTCCATTTCTTTTACTATTTGGTGCTCTCTCTCTCTCTCTCTCTCTCTCTCTCTCTCTCTCTCTCTCTCTCTCTCTCCCATTCTACCTCATGATCCACCAATCTCCCTCTCCCTCTTCCACTTCTCTCCCTACAGTCTTCCCCTCCCCCAGGCTGTCCTTTTCCTCTCCCTCCTTCACCTTTCCTCCCTCTGACTCTCTCTTCCTCCCCATCTTTCCGTCGCTCGCCATTAAAAGAACATTCTCACTGCTCCATTTTTCCTCTCTGGCATATAACTCTCCCTGCCAACATATATAATCCCCCCCCCCCCTCTCTCTCTCTCTCTCTCTCTCTCTCTCTCTCTCTCTCAACTGCATTACTGCATATATAAAACAATAATAATCATTTGTTAATCTACTTGCACAAGATAATAATAATAATAATAATAATAATAATAATAATAATAATAATAATAATAAAAATACTAATAACATTAAACCTCGCCATCTTGATTTCCTCCCAATATAAACCAAACACCTCAAGTCATTAACCTGGGCAAAACACTTCAGCAGAATTAAAACCCATTTAATGTTTGTTCAAAGAAAACGTAAAGGAGAGAAAATGGGAAGAGACACGCACCTCCCCGCGGACCTTAACACGAGGCTGTGTTCCTCCCTATCGCTTCACCTCCCCAATCCAACCCCATTTTCTGACCTCCCCTCCCCAATAATTCCCCAAATTTATTTCCGTCTACTCACTTCCCTCCTTGTTTTTCTTTCTTCCTTTCTTATTTCCTTATGTTATTTTCTTAATCTCGCATCATCTCTCTTCTCTCCCTTCCTTCTCCCCTTTCTTTATTACTCCCTTCCTTCTCCTCCCTCACCATCACACCCAAAAGAAGTTATCATCACTTTGTACATATGCTTACAACAGTACACACTATAAATATCGATTTCCTTAAATTTACACTAACTCTCTCTCTCTCTCTCTCTCTCTCTCTCTCTCTCTCTCTCTCTCTCTCTCTCTCTCTCTCTCACCACTCGCCACCACACACAAAAGATTCACCACACTGTTTACATATACATTACAACAGTATTCAATTCCTCTACCTTGATTGGCTGCCGTGAATCAGGTAGACAGCAGATATAGTTCACCATCTGTACACCGCCTCCCCCGTCTCGCCCCGTCTTGATAATGCTACGTTTTCCCCGTCTAATTGATGAGATCTCGTGAGTTAAGGGACTAGTAATGATGCCTTAGATCTATAAGGCTGTCCAAAATATTAATGGGGTCTAATGATCCTTGTAACCTGATCGATTTTGAGGGGAACTTGTCAATGTTTTTTTTTTTTTTTAATTTTGATGTGACAAAAGAGAGAGAGAGAGAGAGAGAGAGAGAGAGAGAGAGAGAGAGAGAGAGAGAGACGTCTTCCCTCCACTCCTCCAACACTTTCTGCCCTTCAAAAATAAATATAAATAATATTTTTTTTATCTCGTCACTATGTAATATCTGGTAATATCCCATGCCGCCCTCGTAATAATTTCCCTCAGTTTTTTTTCGTAATATTTTTCACTAAATTAAGATTCATTTACACTTACCAGCTGGGCCTGTTGAAGACCTGGATTCACAAACGCACACTTACCTGGAAAGAAAATAATAATAATAATAATAATAATAATAATAATAATAATAATAATAATAATAATATCAGGGTTCCCCGTCGGCATGGAGACAAAAGAGGCCACGACTTCCGAAAACTATTGATTAATTATATAACTGAACTGAGATCTTATTGGGTTTGGTACACACACACACACACACACACACACACACACACACACACACACACACACACACACACACACACACACCGTTTAAGCCCACGGTATCATCCTTCCCACTTTCAATTATGCTACCCTAACTTTTTTTCCTGATCGCCCAACCAGACAACTTTCGAAAAAAAAAAAAATTTCCTCGAACTTTTTACAAACTTCTTGCATGAATTTTGGACAGTCACATCTCATAAACGCGAAAAGATATTGGCAAAAGACTTTCACCAGCATGACTATTGAATCAATATGAAAGACATGAGAATATTATAGTGACCTCTGTACATGAAGGTCAAAGGTCATTTTGTGTTTAAGGCCTCTTCTAAGACACACCTTCTACAATAACCCATTTCTGTGATATATAAAGACAATTATATTATTTAAATTAAGTACTTTACCTAACCACTGACTGATCATATAAGATTCCAATCCTAGCAAACTCTATCCTAACCTAACCTACCCTATCCTACACTCACCTACAGTAAACATAAGGACACCTAACCTAACCTAACCTAACCTAACCTAACCTAACCTATTGCAGCACAACTAACCGAACACAGCCATCCTAACATAGCCCAGTCTAATTTAACTGAACCAAACCTAAACAATAGCAATACGCCAGTCCATGCCAAGGGTTGTAATAATAATAATAATAATAATAATAATAATAATAATAATAATAATAGAATGAAAATAAATGAATAAAGTAAATAAAAAAATAACAAATAAAAAAAATATAAACATCAAATTATTATAAGAAATAAAATAAAATTATGAATTCAAAAAATATCAAATAACTACTAAATAAACGAAAACTAAAGATAAACAAGAGATGGGCGAGGCAGAGTGTTGGGTTAAACGGTAAACAACAACCAAAAAATGCTGTCTTGTGTAGCTGACTAATGGACAAACATCCTCTCACCTCCCCCACTGACTCTCAACCTTCCTCCCTCCCTCCCTCTATCTCTCTTTCATCGCTCTCTTTTTAATCATTCTCATTCTCTCTCTCCCTTACTCCTTCCCCCTTCTCTCTCATTCTTACCATCCCTCCTTCCTTCACTCCCCTCCACCAACTCTCTCTCTCTCTCTCTCTCTCTCTCTCTCTCTCTCTCCTTACTGTTATTGTTTATTAATCAGCTTAAATATCTAATCAGCTGTTATCTTGTCTCTCTCGACGTATCTCCACTATCTTTCACCTACACCAAACAATTACCATTTTCTTCCCTCCTGCATCACAACTTTGCAATTTCCGTTCATTCTCAGTAAAAATTCCCCATTTTCTTAGATCCTGAAATATTTCCCTAATTTTACTTCATATTGTAGCACGTTTCCCATTTCCTTTCATAATTGCACTACATTTCCCATTTTCTTTCATACTGTAGCACGTTTCCCGTTTTCTTTCTTCCTGCTGCACCTATATTCAGTGAGGTAATTTTCTCCGTCAAAGTTTACACAATTTTTTAACATGTGCTTCTTCCTCTTTACCAAGTCTTTAGCCTAAGTTCCACCGGTGTTGCTCACATCATTATCATGCATTACTCTCTCTCTCTCTCTCTGTTTGCATCACATTTTCTCTTATTTCCCCACTTTCTTACAGCCGCCATCTTCCCTTCTCTCTTACTAATTGAGTCAAAATATCTCTCATGTATGATTCAAATTCATCAGACGAGTGAAAATGTCTCTCTCAGATACAAAAGTCTCTCAATTAAACACAAGTCTCTCTCTGACGCAAAAGTCTAACCAAACACAAAAGTCTCTCAGCTGGACACAAAAGTCTCTCACTAAAACACAAAAGTCTCTCAACTGGACACAAAAGTCTCTCACTAAAACACAAAAGTCTCTCAACTGGACACAAAAGTCTCTCACTAAAACACAAAAGTCTCTCAACTGGACACAAAAGTCTCTCACTAAAACACAAAAGTCTCTCAACTGGACACAAAAGTCTCTCACTAAAACACAAAAGTCTCTCAACTGGACACAAAAGTCTCCCACGTACATATATCGCTGGCATACGAGCCTAAAATTCTCACCCTCAGTGCTTCCTTCCTGCCATGACACTGATAAAAGTACCTGGTGCAACATCTTCCTGTAGGAGGAGGAGGGAGAGGAGGACGAAGAAGAAGAGGAGGAACACGAAGAAGAAGAGGACGAGGAAGAGAAGGAAGTGGAGGTTGAAAAGAAAGGACACACACACACACACACACACACACACACACACACACACACACATACATATTGCTAAACTACATCATTCAGTATTCTATTTCACTCAGAAAAAAATCCATATAGACGAAAGTAAAAATTCTGGCCACCTAATGGACACTTTTATACCTGGATAATTAACCTGAAACGTAGGAGCCATTTTTTGTACAGGACAGGTATGAATGGACAGGTGGAAACAGGGTAAGCGGCAACTCACCCCGGCTACTGAACAAACCATCAATTTTTCCTTAAGTGGTTATCTCACCTGTAGAGAATTATCTTTAATTAAAATTTTTCTAAGGTATAAAGTTTGCCTCACCTGCTTGGACGGTATTTTTATATTGATTTAATCTTTAAGTTATCGTTCATCTCACTTACACTGAAGGTATTTTTAAATGGTTACTTCATAAGTTATCGTTTATTTCACCTGTAAAGCCCTATTATTAACGTAGTCTATCTAAGGAAAATATTTCTCACCTGAATTGAAACTCTTTAATTAATGTTTTCAAGGTATCGTTTATCTAGCCAGCATAAAAGGTGTTCTTAATTATTTTTTAAGGTGACGTTTATCGCCCCTGTACAGCGACTATTCTTAATTACCGTTTATATCACCTTCATATGGGCTATCTTGGTTATCTTATCCCTTACGCCACCTGCAGATAAGTTATTCTTAATTGGAATATTTCTAAGTTTCCGTTTACCTCACCTGTACTGAATATGATCTAAATAGATTTTTTTTTACCAGTTATCTCACTGCATTAAGTCATTTTAATCAAGATGTTCTTGATTTACAATTACGCTTTGGTTACCAATTATCTTACCTGCATTGAGAGCGATATTAATTAGATATTTCTCTAAGTTATCTTTTACATCACCTGGACTGAGAGAGTTTTTAATTAAACTTATTTTCTGAGTTACCTGTAGTACCTGTACCTCACCTGCATAGACCCCATCCTTACCTGAGATATTAGACGAGGGGGGGGGATTAAATTTACAGTTTATAAGAGTTTAATATGAGAAAACTACCATCTACGGGAGTTGATTTGTCCTTTGAACTCTCAGTGAACAAAAGAACAGCAGGTGTAAGGGAGTTTGTTCATTAAACCTTTCTTAGTTCAAACATTCTGTGACAAGATTGACCAAGAAGCTGTCATAGCTGCGTTAGTAAGGGCTGATCGTTCTCCCGGTAGGGGAAAATAGTAAGACGTGTCAGGAAAGACAAAAAAAAAAAAAAAACACGAGATAAAAAATATTTTCAGTCAGTCAGTCAGTCTACAGAAAAACGTTTCTTAGGCCTGTGCAAAAAAAAAAACACATGCCGAACGAACTATTCTGCCTAACTTGATAAAAAAAAATCCAAAATCTTAAAAAAAAAGTGCATCAACAAAATGCCTCTGTGAAACTTGACTAAAACAAACCGCGAGAAACATTTCTTATGGCCGCAAAAAAGTCATTCCACTGGACGCCTCAGGGAAATCGGACGAAAACAAACCCTGAACTTCTCTTTGGTCCGCTAAAAAACGCTTACCAACTGAACGCCTTTGTGAAACTTGACAAAAAAGGTGGAATAGTTCATGATACTCTAACATCAAAGTGAAATCATACAAGACAATGGACTGACTACCTAGCCTCTGTGCACCTCACCACCAACAATCATGACACTAAGGTCGATATGCTTACTGACTTAACTACGTAACAATGGAACTCATGACTGGACCTAAACACAGCTTTGAGCTACGTTCTGTATGATGCAGCCCTCAATACAATGTTAAGGAAAGGGAGCAGAGAATTGTGATTTGTTGAACCACCGGAAAACTACGTTACACGCTGTTATTTAATTTATGAGTTTATTATTGATCCATTGGAAAAACTACGTTACACGCTGTTATTTAATTTATGAGTTTATTATTGATCCATTGGAAAAACTACGTTACACTCTGTTATTTAATGTCAATATGAATTTATTATTGATCCACTGTAAAAAAAAAAAAATCCGATACAACATTTTAATTAATGTCAATATATATTTGAGCCATGTATAATGTGCTAAGAGTGGTTCGAACACTCTACGAAATGGCATGAAGTGATCAGAAAAGTTGGCTGGAAGTTGTATATCTTTACTCTAAATAATAAATTAATAAGTAACCAAACCTTAATAAAAATCACCCTTACCTTGGAGCAACTTAAAGCTAATCAAGAAATAAATATTACAACCCAGATACGAGAGTCCTAACTTGGAGCAAACTTTACACAGAATATAAAGACATTTCACAACATGGAAGCTTATGTCAGTTATAACTTTGAAGCTACTGTACACAAATTAATTATTCAATCAATCAATAAACCTTTCAAACAACAATATCAATCTTCTCCTCCAACCTGCAGCAACTTTACACAGACAGAAACAGTCTTTATTAATATTTAAATCCCTCAAGTCCTGCATAAAGTGTTGCATCGTAAACAGTGACAACAAAAATGTCAATCCACTACAGCGAGGCAAACAACCACCCAGGCAAACAAACAACCAACCACCACCACCTCACTCAACCAACCAACCAACCAACCACCACCACCTCACTCAACCAACCAACCAACCAACCACCACCACCTCACTCAACCAACCAACCAACCAACCACCACCACCTCACTCAACCAACCAACCAACCAACCACCACCACCTCACTCAACCAACCAACCAACCACCACCACCTCACTCAACCAACCAACCAACCACCACACAGAGGGAGTCAATTGTTACAGACATACACAGACAAAGTAATTATTCAAATCAGGCAGCAAACAGAGACGAGAACACATCTATACGTTCCACCTGATGCCCGGGATGATAACTAAGTGCCGCCACCTCGTTAATACAATCATCATCACGAGGAGGAGGGGAGGGGGAGAAAGGGAGAAGGGGAGAGGGGGAGAGGGGGAAGGAAATGGAAAGGGAGGGAGGGATGGAGAGGAAAGTCGAGAGGAGGGAGAGGCAGGGACAGGGGTAAGTTGGAGAGTGGGGAAGCAGGAGGGGGGGGGGGGAAGAAGGGAAGATGGGGAGGAGGAAAGGAAAAAATGAGAAAAGCAAGGGGAAGGAATCAAGTGGGTAGAGGAGGAGGAGGAGGAGGAGGAGGAGGAGGAGGAGGAGGAGGAGAATAATAATTACACAAAGCCAAACTCGTAACAACAACAACGGAGGCTTCCCATCGCTTTTAAGTCAAAGAAAACGAGATTTGGTTCAATCCTGTAATTGGCTCAACTGAACGGCAGCCCTGAAATTGGCTTTATCAACCGGTTTAGTAAAATTGGTTGTGCCAGGAGTGTCGAATGTTGTCGGCAAGACCAGAGGCACAGCGAGCCATCAGCACTCACAGCCGGGGGCTAATGGACCTCAGGTAAACGTCATCAGGACTCCTTTCTTACCTGTCTTAACTCCCCTTCCTCACTTTCTACCTGAGCCACCCCCCCCACCCCCACCCCCGTACCCTCCTGTTACCTCTCTATATATGACTCGTCTCTTGTTACCTGTCTACTCTCTCTTACCTGTTCTAGCTCACCCTTCCATACTGTCTACCTCAGTCCCCCACCCCAATTTTTACCTGTCTATATATATGAGTCATCCCTTGTTACCTGTCAACCCGAGTCGCCCTTATTACCTGGGTCGTAAGTAAAGCTCATCATGTCACAGTTCTTACCTGTCCGAAAAAAAATATACATTATTTACCTGAGTAGCCTCACCCCCCCTCCCCCCCCCCCCTTCAGAGAGAGACCCATTAACCAAAACGAGAGAGAGAGAGAGAGAGAGAGAGAGAGAGAGAGAGAGAGAGAGAGAGAGAGAGAGAGAGAGAGAGAGAGAGAGAGCAAAACAACGTTCAAGACAGTCGGATACACAGACAGATGTTAAAAATAATAACAAAATCCCTTCTGGCTTTGGTGGGTATGGGGAGGAGACGGTAGGGGAGGGGAGGAGAGGGTAGGGGAGGGGGGAGGGGAGGGGAGGGGAAAAAAATAGTGAGAGAGAGAAAACTTGGGTACGAGGACTTGGTGAAAACAGAAACCTGCCAAAGGGAGACCATGGAAAAGAAACCAGTGTCATGACTCCTGGACTAATCAGAGCAGCTCTCGACTACTGGGCTCCCTTTACATGATGTGTGACGGAGAAAACTGGGAACGAAAGAGAAACACCGAAAACAAAAGAGAAACACCACAAGTGAGGAATAAATACCGAAAAAGAGAGATAAACCTTGGTAACTAGAGATTAATCCCACAAAACGAAAGATAAACCCAGGAAAGAGAAGAGACAGAAAACATGAGAGAGAGAGAGAGAGAGAGAGAGAGAGAGAGAGAGAGAGAGAGAGAGAGAGAGAGAGAGCTATACGATTAAAAAATTACACACACGGCTGTCGCTAGTGTTGGAGACCCTCAAAGTCTCTCCAACACACACACTTCCTCCCTCTCCCCTTCCTTCCGTCCCTCCCTCTTTCCATCATTCCCCCTCCTCCCCTTCTTTCCGTTTCTCCCTCCGGTCTTTCCTCCTTTCTTCTCTCCCTCCTTCCTTGCCATCCTCCCTCATATTTTCTTTCTCTCCCTCCCTCCTCCTTTCCCCCTTTGCCTTTCTATTTCACTCTCTCCTTCCTTCCCTCCTTCTTTTTATCCTACCTCCCTTCCTTCCTTCCCTCTTTTTTCCACCCCACCATCCTCCCTTCCTTCTCTCCCTCTTTCTTTCCATTTCACCATCCATACTTCTTTCTTTCCATCCCTCCGTCCCTCTTTCTTTTCATCCCACCATCCCACCATCCTTCCTTCCCTCCTTCTTTCCATCCCTCCCTCCCTCAGGTGCTGTGAGCTCTCGCCGTCGTGTGTTGAATGCGGCCTCCCTCGTCATTAAGAGTTCGCTGAATCAGATCGGCCCAAATTTACTTTTCACTTCAACTGCTGGTTGTGTGACCCGGGCCAGAGATCACACACTTCATTATCGTGAGAGGTACGGCGGGCTAGCAGCAGCAGCAAGCACCAAGCAGCCGGACCATTGTGCCACTTGCTGATAAGGACAGACAAGTGTAGCCAAGGGCAGGAAAGGGTCTAAACTAAGGGTCCTTCTCACAGTTGGCTATAGTGATCGCTGTCATGAGGAGGACACGACAACGAATTTTTTTTATGTGAGGGATGAAAATTTTCCTTGTGATTTTATGTTTTCTTATTGTAACGTTCTAATTAATCATCAGCGTTATTTTATTCTTTATTGTTACCTGTTGATTAATATTATCTAAGTTAATGTTAACTAACTTTTTATTATTATGTATATTTCTATTATTAGTCTATTTATTATTTTATTATTTTGTATTTATCATTTCACTTATTTAAAATTTTAATAACTATATTTACTTATTATTCATCACTATCATTGTTCGTTGTATCTGTTCTATTCGCAATTAATTTCAGGAACGTTTATTTTTACTGTTTTTCGTTTAGATTCGTAAACACAGCTGATAGGACGAACCCCGCAATACTTTTTATACATTTTCAAGAGCACGTGATGTGGAGGGCAGACCAAAGTTTGTTTACATTTTAGGGAGAGCATCAGATGGTAAAGGAGCCCACACACACACACACACACACACACACACACACACACACACACACACACACACAACACACACACACACACACACACACACACACACACACACACACACACACACACACACACACGTTTCCGTATTTTCGTTTGAAGAGAAACACGTGTCAACTGGTTAAGAGATATGTCCACAGATGACACTTCGGGAACCATCTGACAGTTCATTCGTGATGGGTGTTGATGGGAACGACACACAAACGTTTGTTACCATCAGCTGTCTGTGAAATGTATGAAAACTGACAAACGTTCCGGCCTATCAGAAGACACAGTGAGGCTCCGAGCTGCACATATGACCAGGAATACCCGATGGTGAGGACAATTCTATCTCAGAAACGATTGTAATTATTGTTTTTGATGGAACAGCTGACCGTGAAATATCTGAAGATTGTCAACGTTTCCGACTATCAAAACACAATGCGCTGCCCGGAGTTGTGTATCTGAATTCCAATACTCGTTTCTGGAGTTAATAAAGAGCATGAAGTGTTGTGAGTGAGTCTCCTGCTTTTACTATATTCTGTGTAGATGAAGAGTATGACGCAGGGGTAGACTGAGACTAGAGATGATGTTAAGAATAATAAAACACTTGACGACATCAGGGTGAATGTAAACAAGAATACTGCCTCAAATAACGAGTCTTCTAGTGCAAAAAACAAAAAAAGTGGAAAAAATAATCAATAGCCAGAATAAAAAGTAATAAATAGTCAATGCAAAAAATAAATAATAAAAATAACAAAGTGTCAAACCAAGAGAACCACTACACTATAAGGAAAATAATCTAGTCACTCAAGGTACGTCTCTACCTGGGTAAAAAGCACTGATCAATATTCAGTGTAAAACGAACAGGTAATATCACCTGACACATCACAACTAGCATAAAAAACACGACAGTGAGGACGTCTGAGAGCTGTAAGGATTAAGGGTCCAAATTCTCAAAGGCTCTTCTGTTACATTTTTAAACTAATTGGAAATGTGAGAACGCATCTAACTGACCTATTTAATTTACGATTCTAAGATGAATTATCAAAGATTCGTAAGTGAAATGTCCAAGAAAACATCTAACAGCTCACTTGAAACTAACACACATATATAAGACAACCAAAAGTCTGGTAGGTAAGGATTCCGGTGATACTCTACCATACAAGAACTCTTCACTTTTAGTTACTGAGTAATAAAAATAAAATAGATGAACTAAGAATCTTTAAGAATCTCGATCGCACCTTTCTGAAAGATGATTCTCTGAAGGAGGGTCATCGATGTTGACTATACCAGGAAGAGGAGGAGGAGGAGGACGAGGAGGAGGAGGAGGAGGAGGAGGAGGAGGAGGAGGAGGGCAGGGGGGGGGGGGGTGATGGTAGTACTCAGAAGACGGTACTTAAGAACCTTCTTCTGGGAATAATCAACATCTTCACCTTCTCCCTGCCTCTCTATCTCCCTCCTTCCTGGTGCACCTACGATCCTCAGTGGTCATTAAACAGGGATGGCACTTATTATTGGTTATAATGCTTCAACTGACAGGGTCATTAAGCAGCGTTCACCAAGACTACTTTCTACGACGGGAAATCAAATAAAGTCGAATTTAAACGTGATTCATTTCCTTATGCCTCAGTGACTAATAGAAACCAGTACCGTCTGAATTATCCTAAACTGAAACAGAACATCACTGAAATATCGTCTACGTTCGGTTCCTCTTTTCACCTGTAAATTTTAGAGAAACTGGCAAAGTTCGAATTCTGAAGGATATTGGGGAGGAATGGGGAGGGAGGAGAGGAATGGAAAGGGAGGGGGGATGGGGAGGGAGGGGAGGAATGGGGAGGATGGAAAGGAGTGTGGGAGGAATGGGGAGGGAAGAAAGGAGTGGGAGGAAAGAAGGGAGTGGGGAGGAAAGAAAGGAGTGTGGAGAAAGAAGAGGAATGGGGAGGCTAGATAGGAATGGGGAGGGAGGAAAGGGGTGTCGAAGGAGTAGGGAGGACGGAAATGAGTGTGAGATAAGTGGGGAGATAAAGAAAGTAGTGGAGGAGATGGGAGGGAGGAAGAAGGAGTGTGGGAGGAGTGGCTAGGGAAGGCAGGAGTGGGGTAGACAAACTATTACCACCAACTCTTGCTAAAACGAGTAAATTTGGAGGGGGAATCAATTACCACCAGTTCCCGCCCAAAAAAAAATCAGCTAATGTAAAATTTGGCGGGAACGAACCGAGAATGTAAACAAAGCTAGGTTAACACCTGTGTCAAGCCTCCCTCCCTCTGTTGTAAAGGCTACTCGGTTGATTTTCTGAATGGAAGAGTCTTGAGCCTTTGTGATGGTTACTTTTGACAACCCTCATGCCTGCTCTCCCATTACTGTACATTAACGTAGCAGAAGAGGCAGGATGTATGGGAAGGAGGAAGAAGGAGGAAGGAATGAGGAAGCAACAGAGGAAGGAGTAGGGGTAGGATGTATGGAAAAGAGGAAGGAGGCAGGATGTATGTAGAGAAGGAAGGAAGAGGCATAATGTATAGAAAGGAGAAAGAAGGCGGCAGGAATCAGAAAGCAACAGAGGAAGGAGTAGGGAGTAGGATGAAAGGAGAAGGCAGGAATCAGAAAGTAGCAGGTGAGAAAGTAGGAGGTAGGAAAAAGGAAGAGGAGGAAGTAGAAGGGAGGAAGCAAAAACAGGAAGAAGGGGATTATAAAAAGTTGGGACTAAAGTTCCCTTTTTGCACGACCTACAAAAAAGGAGGGGGCAGAGGGAGGGGAGGTTAGGGGAAAGGGGAGGGTAGTGGAAAGGGGAGGGTAGTGGAAAGGGTAGGGTAGAGAGAGGAGTGGGTAGGTGAAGTGGAAGTGAGAGAAGGAGGAAGTGTGGGGAAGAGAAAGTTGGGAAGAAGGGGAAGTGAGGAGAAAGGAGAAGTGGAGATAGGGAAGTGAGGTGGAAGTGGGGTGGAATAGGAGGTGGGAAGGAAAGTGAAGATGGGGAGGTTAATATTTCCCCACCCACTGATCTATAACAGGTATGGCTCGAGGGGCTGGAAGCTAATTTACATAATGCCCAAGAAAAAAAATATTTATATTAACGAAAACTATCTGACGTATGCTAAGTGTAAATGCTTTGAGCGTGTTTAACGTTGTCGATATGAGTACGAAAAAAATAACCCCCAAAAAATGCAAAAGTAAGAGAGAGTACACACACACACACACACACACACACACACACACACACACACACACACACACACAGAAAGCTTGACTGATAGACAGACTGAAAGAGATATAAACGCTCACACACCCCAATTGGGAGAGAGAGAGAGAGAGAGAGAGAGAGAGAGAGAGAGAGAGAGAGAGAGAGAGAGAGAGAGAGCAAACTTTACTGACTCACATTTTTCTTTCAGAATATTGTAAACACAAGAGCGCAGGTGTAAAACACATCTGCCCTCATTAACGAGAGAAACAAAAACGCAAGCAAATGGAAATTCTCATTAATTTACAGAATAAATATTTCTCGACTGTTTCACTATATTTACATGTTCCAATTCATCATCAACCTGTATTTATGTATTTTAACCCTTATTTGCCTGTATTTCTGTATCTTTGATCTTTATACCTGTAACTACGTATAATCACCCTGTCATTTACATAATTTTAACCTTTATTTACCTGTAGTTATGCATTTCTCATTATTATTATGCATTATCCAATATTATTTACCAACATTGCTTCATTTTTCATCATTATTCACTGCATTTTTTTTAATCGTGTTTACCTGTGTTAAGTGGAAAGGTTACCTGTTGGATATGTGGACGAGGTAAAGATCAATCGTTGAGCAAAGGTGAGGAAAGAATAACACACGTTGAAAATACCTGTTTTTGTGGGGGAGGGGACGAAGGGGGAGGTGTAGGCAAGATGGGAGGGAAAGTGCATGGGGAGGGAGAGGGGAAGGGAAGGGTACGGGGAGAATGAGGGGAGAGAGGGGGAAGGGAGAGTAGGAGAGAGAAAGGAGGGTAGAAAAAAGAAAGGAGGGAAAAGGCATGGGGAAGTGAGATGGGAGGTGAAAGGAATGGGGAGAGAGGGGAAGAGAAGGGAGGGGGATAATTGGTATCTGGAAAAGCTATCTGAATCCTATTAATCCCACCTAAAAAATAACTTACGTAAAAAAAAATAACTATTACACAAAATATATGAATAAATTACAAAAAAATAAATTAAATCCCTTAACCACTACATAGAATAACAAAAAATTACACATTTACGAATAAGGCAACAATAAATATATAAGAGAACTAAAAATAATAGTCATGTGGAAAACTGAACAAACTGTTACACACAAACACTACGCCAGCGACGACAAAAAATAAATAAATAAAGAACAGAAAATAAAATAACAAATTGAAATACGCTTCTAGTACCCCCCAAAAATCCCTTCATATTTCAAAACCTTCTGTGGAGGGGGCGGGGGAAAGGAGGTGGGAGGAGGGAGGGTGAGGGGATAAGGGGGGAGGGGAAGGGAGTGGAGAGGGTGAGGGAGGAGGGGAGGGGAGGGGAGGGGAGGGGAGGGGAGGGGAGAACCCTGCTGCCGCTGTCCCCAACGCAAATAGTGGGGTAGTCAATATTGGTTTCGGACAACACGTAACTACTTGACGATTCAAAACGTGACTTCCCTACCACAACCGAGCTTTGACAGGAGGAGGAGGAGGAGGAGGGGGGGAGAGAAGGCCGCGTCCTAACCCCTTCACCTGGCTGTGTCTTTGGTGTAAATATACTGTATACTGTATAATAGAAGTCAGGAGCACCTGCAAATATGGTGCATGTAAGGATTGACACACACACACACACACACACACACACACATACACACACACACACGTTATATTCATAATAATCACCCAAATCTCAGCTTGCTGGTCAACAACTTATAAAGATACAAACTTAAGTTAACACAACATAAAAGTACGACACTGTGAGGGGTGAGGCGCGGTGGACACTTCCTACCTGGAGGAGGGGAGGAAGGCAGGTGTCTAAAATGGACGTCTGGATGTCCTGACTTGAGGGAGCCAAAAGTGGGACGGAAGCCCAATTCAATCTAGAGGGAGGGAGGAGGGCAGGAAGTCGTCCCTCCCACGGGTCGGGTGAGAGCTCAACGTGAAGGAGGAGGAGGAGGTAAGTGAGAGTGTTCCTGTTGATAACTCCATCAAACGGTGAAGTGTTGAGACATGGAGGTAGGGAGAGAGGGAGGGAGAGAGGACGTGGAAAAAGGAGAAAAATGGAAAGAAGAAGTTCAGGAAAAGGGAAAAGGAGGGACGAGGTACGAAAAGCAGGAGAGATAAGGAGGTGGAGAATAGAGGTAAGGAGGAAGTGGGAGACAGAGGGAGAGAAGCGGATGAAGGAACGGAAAGAGCCCTGACAAGCTGTCCGGGTGAGGCAGGAAGAGAAAAAAGGAGGAGAGACACGATGAACAGGAGAAGTGGAGAGAACAGGAGAAGTGAAGAGAAGAAGGGGACGAGAGAGAGAGAGAGAGAGAGAGAGAGATTGTTAATAATGCACTAAAAGAGGAAAGAGAAAGTACACGTAAGTAATTTTACACACACACACACACACACACACACACACATATTTCATGGTGCAAATTAAGAATGCACAGGTTTGTTACGTTAGAGTGCATACGTGTAGTGAGAGTGCATGAATGTATAACTCAATAAATAGTAAAAGTATAAATACAAACGCAATATAAATATCAATACAATTATACCTAATAATAATAATAATAATAATAATAATAATAATAATAATAATAATGCCAAATTCAAGACCATTACAACAATACGAACGAGAATAATAATAAATACATGATAACAATACGAAGCATGTATAAACGTAAGGTAAGGCGAGGCGGAACCTAATAAAAGCGGAACAGGCAGAAAGTCAATAATGACAGAGGGAAAGCAATAAAAATGTGACAAGGAAGAGTTGATAAAAGGAAGAGCAAATTGAGTTAGCTTTAGAGAAAATCAGTAAAGAAGAGACTAACAAACAGGGGAGCTGGAGGAAGGCAAATAAAGGGTGTAGCAGGAGGTAAATAAAGCCAGGAGAGGTAAATATATCAAGAAATTTCAATAAAGATGGATAATGAAACAGGAGGAAAGATGGTAGGAAGGTGAAGGAGGATTAACAGAGAAAGAAAAAAAACTTATAAATCGGTAAAAAGAAGAATAAATAATAACAAAGATACAATAAAGAAGAAAAATAGAGAACAACAAATAATAAAATAACAGAAAAAATTAGAAAACAAGAATAAACTGGAAAGAAAAAAATCATATAAAAATATCCAATACAGACGCATTATAAAGAACAATTATTGAGTAAAGTAATGGAATAATTATCAGGTATATTAATAAACCAGGTAATATATTTGACCTCTAATCTTCACCTGTGACCTGACCCCTGACCTCCAACTTTAAGAAAAAAGTGATAATTGGAAAGAAGAAGAAGAAGAAGAAGAAGAAGAAGAAGAAGAAGAAGAAGAAGAAGAAGAAGAAGAAGAAAACTAATAATAATAAAAATATGTCAGAGAGGATATTAACACGAGTTTGGGTACGAACGACCATACTTACTATCTGCAGGAGAGAGAGAGAGAGAGAGAGAGAGAGAGAGAGAGAGAGAGAGAGAGAGAGAGAGAGAGAGAGAGATAACAAACAAGCAGGGTAGAGCAACAGGAGGCAATAACGGAGAGGACAAGGCTACACCGGGGTGGAGGAAAACAAGGGGAATTCCCGTCCAGTGTAAAGTTTCAACCATATTGATTATTGGCTTTTCCACCTTCAGGGTACATCCACCCCCCCCCCCCCCCCCGGACTCCCCAAACTCTCCTCAGGTATCCCCAAGCTTCACAGGTATCGCTAAGCTCCCCAGGTATCCACAAGGTACCCCCAACCTTCCCAGACCTCCCGCAGCTCTACAAATCTCCCCAAATATCCCTAAGCTCCCCGGGTATCCCCAAGTTTCAGATAATATACCCCAGGTCTCCCAAAGCTCCCCAGCTCAACAGGTCTTCCTAAACCCCCAGGTCTCCCCAAACTCTCTCCCCCAGGTCTCCCCGTAGCTCCCCAAGTCCCCATTAACTCCCAGGGTCTTTCCTTACGTCATCCCCAGTTCCTGTGGGCCAGCGGTTCTCAACCGGGGGGGAATTTCCCCCCCTCAGGTTTTCAGGGGGGGGAAAACTGATACTTATATGGAAAAAATAAAGGATTTTCAGTATTATATGCATACTATTTAGAATGCACTTTTTGAGGCAGACAATCTTGGAAAGGAGGGGGAATGACATTCTGACATATGGTGAAAGGGGTTTATGGGGCAAACAAGGTTGAGAACCACTGCTTTAGGCCTTAGTTTGCTCAGGACCTCCAATATCTCCCCAGGATTCTCTGCCTCTCCCCTAGGTTCTCCGGGTCCCCTTAACTTCTCCAGGTCCCCTTAACTTCTCCAGGTCCCTTTAAGCTCTCTAAGACCCCCTACATAGACCACCTTAGGTTCGTATATAGTGATCCTTAAAATATTTATTGTGTTGGTTAAAACGTTTATGGCGTCACTTAAAAGAGTTTATGGTGTTACCTGGAACATTTATAGCGTTACCTGAAACATTTATAGTGTTACCTGAAACGTTTAGTGCGTTACCTGAAACATTTATAGCGTTACCTGAAACATTTATAGCGTTACCTGAAACATTTATAGCGTTACCTGAAACATTTATAGCGTTACCTGAAACATTTATAGCGTTACCTGAAACATTTATAGCGTTACCTGAAACATTTATAGCGTTACCTGAAACATTTATAGCGTTACCTGGAACATTTATAGTGTTACCTGAAACGTTTAGTGCGTTACCTGAAATGTTTATAGCGGTACCAAAAATAGCTCATGGTATCAAAAACGTTTATAGCGTAACTTAAAAATATTCATAGTGTTACCTAAAAGCCTTTATGGAGTTCCTTAAAACGCTTTTGATGTAAACTGCCACAGCTTTCGGGTAATCGCATTGGCAGCTATCAAAAGCTAAACGCCCAGGCTAAACAAAGAAGCAAACATTAACACAATCAGCTAAAGCAAACGAATCCAATTTTCTCTCCCCCCAATTTAGAATAGAAAAATTGGTTGATCCATCGCTTTTAAAGGGGCACTGAGGCACTAAAGGGATACTGGAGGCGCTGAAGGCGTAGTGAGGCATTAAAGGGATACCTGAGACACTAAAGGGATGGTGAGGCATTAGAGGAGTACCTGAAACATTAAAGGGATGGTGAGACATTAAAGGGACATTAAGGCATTAAAGCATTAAAGATAAAGTGGGGCATTAAAGGGAAAGGGATGATTTTAAGGGGTGCCTGAAGCATTAAAGAGGTTAGTTTTACAGGTGTACTCAGAGGAAGGTTGATGTCCCTGTGTAGGCCAGACCAAGGCCCTCCTGAGTGACCTGTGACAATGTGAGGTTGGTGATAAACTACTCACAGTTTCCACAACTACCGTAAATAAAATACAATTACCTTTAATATTTATAACATTACCTGAAATACCAACAGAATCACTTAAATCACGTATGTAATTACAAGGATCACCTGTATTATTACGTGAATTACTTAAGAGCATTGCCTGGTTGAGTTACAGAATAACGTGGCTCAGTTACAGCATTACCTGGGCTCAACTTGTGGGTTTGAGAGCCCCCCCCCCCCACCCCCGGGACATCAAAGCTCCAGCACATCGTAACAAAATTAATTAACCTGGCTGATTCAGTGTGGAGCCCAGCAATTACCTGAGCGCTGTGTGTGTCTGGCTAGCAGAGACAGCTACATTACTTGCCTACCCGGTAAATCTGGCTCTAAAACACACACACACACACACACACACACACACACACACACACACACACACACACACACACACAGGTATAAAATACAGATTCACTGATGCTCAGGTGGTGTATCCAGGTTGATGGGTCGAATTAAACGAGTGAGTAAACAGGGAGGCAAAACTACACAGAGATTGCACTCACCCTTATACCTCATTACCTCATGGGGGGATAAAGTTAGTTCTAAAATATACAGCGTAAATCAAAGCTGCGTTAGTGTGGTGATTTATCGCATACGTCAGGCAACGCATCAAGAGAGAGAGACGAATTAGACATAAACAAAACACTCCCTCACGCGGATAAATACATTGTCGGTCAGTCAGAGAGGAAAGGTGGATAATGGGATGAGTCACGTAAGCCAAGATGATAAAACAGGTGAATAGATGATAGACGATAAAGAAGCAAGGAAGAAGATAAATAGGAACAGATAATAAAGAAAATAAAAAAAGAGATATGGTATAAAAAGATGCAAGTAAAAGACGAAGAGGAAGACTTAAGAAGAAATAAAGAATTGGATGATAATGAAAAAAAAAAGACAAAGGGAAGAGGAAGAATATATAATAAGAAAATAAAGAAAATGATAAAAATGAAAAGGAGAAAGACATAACAAAGTATACCAAACTGACACGTGTATTCACCAGTGTCAGATAGATAGATAGATAGATAGATAGATAGATAGATAGATGTGTACACCATTCTTCCATTAGTATTAGTTTGGTTAGTTAGGATTCCCGAGAGAGAGAGAGAGAGAGAGAGAGAGAGAGAGAGAGAGAGAGAGAGAGAGAGAGAGAGAGAGAGAGAGAGAGAGAGAGATATGGAAGAATTAAAGGGAGGCAGGAAGGGAGAGGAATGAGGAAGAGTATATGTGAGAGGTAAGGACGAAGGGAGGAACAAAGGGAGAGGAAGAAAGGGAAGTGTAGGAGAGGCATGGGAGGAAGATGAATAGAGGGAGAGAAGGGTAATGGGAGGGAGAAAATGGGAGGTTAGATAATGGAAAAGGGAGGGAGAGGGATATGCAGGTGGAGGGAGGGAGGGAGGGAGGGAGGGGGAGAGCGTCAAAGGGAGAGTAAGAACAAGGCGCTAAAAATGTTACTCTTTCCCATTAAAAAGGCACAAGACAGAAACACCCCTCCCTTCACCTCCCCTCCTCTTCCCCCTTTCATTTCAAGGCTCTTCCATATCTTTCCCCTTGCCCATCTCTTCTTCTTCTCTCCTCTCTATACCTTCATAATCCCCCTCCCCTTATCTCCTAATCATCCCTTTCCATTTCATTCCCGTCCCTTTTATCTCGTTTCCCATTCCCTTCATTTCTCTTCAATCCTTCCGACCATTATCCTCCCTCTCTGTTTCTTCATCCCCATTCCCTTTCTTCCCTCCTCTTCGCTATCCCATTTCCCCCTCACTACCTCCCCCTTCCCCCCTCCTCACCCATTCCCCCTCACTACCTCCCCACCCTTCCCCCTTCCTCATCTTATCACCTCTTCCCACACCTCCACTAATACACTCAGAGGCGTCACTGCTACTGGACATTATCTTGACCCGAATATAAAGTGAAAAAATACAGGCGTGGTGCTGGGGTGGGGTGGGGGGGAAGGGGGGGAAGGGAGGGTCGGCAGTATTACCACCTCAAGATGATCTTTACGACCTCATTGGCGGCTGTTAATACGTCGATAAAGTACCCGGGGCGAGGGAGGTAATTGTCGAGTTATCACCCTACCGTGTGTGTGTGTGTGTGTGTGTGTGTGTGTGTGTGTGTGTGTGTGTGTGTGTGTATCATGGTCCATCTGCGTCAGGAAGAGAGGGGGAGATGGTTAGGTAGGAGGTAAATGAGAGTTAATACTCCCATTTGGCAACACTGTGTCAGGAAGGGGAGGAAGTGTCGGGAAAGGGAGGGGGTCAGGAAGGGGAGAGGGAATCAGGAAGGGGATGGGGAATCAGGAAGGGGAGGGGGAACCAGGAAGGGGATGGGGAGTCAGTAAGGGGAGAGGGAGTCAGGAAGGGGAGGACAGGATGAGAACACAAGAGTATAATTCTCCCATCTGGCACCACTGTGTCAGGGGAAATGGGGCAAAGGGGACTAATTCTCCCATTTGGTAACACTGCGACAGGAGGAAATGGGGTATAGAGGGACAATTCTCCTATTTGGTAACACTTGGTCCACAAAAGAGGGTTCTACTCCCTGTTGGTATCACTGAATATTTTGGTGACAATCTCGAGGTGAAATGACGTCACTATTGGTAAAACTTGGTCTATGAGAGAAGACTGTGTTGGTAAGACTGACTACCTATGGCTTACATCAGAACTGTGACCCACTAATTCTGGGTGTCCACTAGAACTGAAGTCCCCTAGAAGTGGGGCCCACATAACCAGTCACCTCCTGGATTAATTCGCTTACAAAATTAAATCCAAGACGCCCAGGCAGCACCCAGACCAGACGAGTCTTATTTAATCTCTACAAAGCCCAGTTACCAACTTCATCACATCTTTGACCATCTTAAATCACCCTGGCCAAGATTCACAGGTTCGTAAAGTTTAATATTCCTCCTAACTGGTGATGTATGAACGCTTTTAACTAGCTCACCTAAGTTACGACACGACGACGTATTCTCAGAGGATTGTAAAGTTAAAATTTCCTCCTAAGTGGATTTGTAAGAACATTCTTTCAGTCGCTCACTTAAGCTCGGCACGGTGATGGATTCTTAAAAGTGCTAAGGCTTAATTTTCCTCGTAATTGGAAAGTTAAAAACACTACTTGACCGCCTCACAAAGACACATACCTAGAAGTTCATACGTTAACTCTACCCTCTTCAGTCGTGGGATCATAACAGCCTCACTTAAGCTACGACACAAAACTGACGGTAAAAATGGTGTGAGATTCTACCTTAATTAGAGACGTTCTCCTGGACTTACCTCAAGTTAGGGGAGAAAAATCACTTAGGAAACTCTTGAGGATCTGGGCAGAGAACTCTTAAAGGAATAAATACTAAGCTATTCACCAAACCTCCTTAAGATAAACACGGATTCATGATCACTAGCTCCACCAAAACCAAGATATTAACACACCTGCCCAGGTATACAAAAATGATACCGTTAAATATGGCGAGTTGAGTCCAGACCAGGAAATCTTACCAGAAATAGATTATAAACATTAGTCTATTTACCTAAACTCTTCGAGAAAAACACGAATTCGTAAACACTAATTACAGATACATAAAGAAATGAATACACCTGCCCAGGTAAATAACAACATCGTTAAATGTTGCTAGTTGGAGCCAGACTGAGAAATCTCGCATTAATGCCTAAACTCTCCAGGAAAAACACGGATTCCTAAACACTAATTACAAGTGTATCAGGGAGTGAATACACCTGGCCAGGTAAATAACATCATCTCCTAAGTGTTGCTAGGCGGGCGGGTCCCAGCAGTCTCAGACACAACCACTCAATTAATGTGTTCCGCTGAGTTCCAGAGTTGGGGAATTACGCCAAATTTGAGTCCCCCATTCATAACTTCTGATTCAGAGTTCTAAGTTGGGAGAGGCGAGGCGAACGCGGCGCCCAAGACACCAGACGCGGGGCGCTCTATAATTTTTGTTGTTGTTGTTGTTGCAGGAGTGTGCAACTTTGTTAAGATCCCTCGGAATTATTTTTCTTCCCTAAGATCTTATTCTGGTGTCTTTTCGTGTAGGACTTAGGGATATTTTTTTCAGTATGTTGGACTT
>CAUDMG010000173.1:1467500-1547500 GCA_958450375.1 Homarus gammarus
AATAAACAAGCAAATAAAAAAGCAAAATCTAGACCCATAAGCAATAAAACTCAAAGAAGAAGCAACGAGTCCAAGCAAACAAGCAAGTTACTGCCCCACATCCTCCCCCTACCCCCTAACCACCTCTCCTACAACCCCTCCCCTATTACCCCCTCCCCTCTCCCCCTTAACCCCTCCCCTTACCCCTCTCATCTATTACCCCCACCTACACATCATCTATCCTGGCGCCACTCGTTACCAACTTGGCACTAGACCCTCGGCATTAACACAGTACTACCAGAACATAACCTCCACGAAAGACCCCTCAGGCCATATATCAACAAGAGAGAGAATTTATTGCCCAGAATATATTTAAAACTTTTCCGTAGCGACTTCCTTAGAGTTAATTTAATGGAAGGTTGGTCAAGCTTCTTCAGTGTAATGTACTGTGTGTTTAAGATGTAACTGGTCTGTGTGTGTGTGTGTGTGTGTGTGTGTGTGTGTGTGTGTGTGTGTGTGTGTGTGACCAAAAAATATATGTCCTCTATACAGTATATAAATTATCACAACACGATATAAAATAATAAATAAAATCGTAAATAACTTATCAAAATATTATATAAACATGCTAATAATTCCTTTCAATAATTCAACAAACACCACAAACCATAATCCTTAATAATTCTTTTACACAAACTAGTAAGACCAGCACACGAGTATAATTATCAGACTGAGGCTTATATCATCCCTAATACTTCTCCTCAACTCTATTAATTATTCCTTCACACAGAGAGAGACGAGAAAAACTCGCGGCTCTTAATCACCTGAACGTTCAGGTAAACGCGACAAGTGAACGCTCGTTAATTAAGGCACTTTCAGCCTATTAATTATCCAGCCCATTTTTTTCCAGGGAATTTGAAAATGACGCTGTGGGTATTCATCAACACACACACACACACCCACACACACACACACACACACAGACACACACACACACACACAACATATATCAAGATCAAATTAAAATAAACATCTGGTCAATGATTCACTACTACTACTACTACTACTACTACTACTACTACTACTACTACTACTACTACTAATAATAATAATAATAATAATAATAATAATAATAATAATAATAATAATATATAGCCACCACCCAGCAGTTAATACAACACGTCGAGTGCCTGCAACATTAACAGATCAAATATCAAATGTTCAGTGCCTGTTAAATTTACGAGCAAAAATGGTAATTATTCCCTGCTTGCGACATTTGCAAACCAAATAAATACTCTCTGCTTGCGTTACTGACACACCAAATTTTCATCGCCGACAGCTTGCGACATTTACTACTCCATTACAAAATACTCAATGCTTGCAACATTAGCTAATATCAATGTTTAGTTTCTTGCGACATTAGCAAGAAAAAATATTAAATGCCCAGTGCTTGCAACAACAACAAGTCAAATACTGAACTGGAAGTACAAGCAATATTCCAGAGTCACATACTAAACACCAGTGACACTTTCTGCTTTTTAAAATGCATGCACACTCTTGTAACAACACCACGTCTTCAAGTACACTTAAGACTCCTCCTTGGCAAAGAGGTGGTGGGAATGACAGGAAGGAATAGCGGGAATGGTAGGAATAACAGGAATAGTAAGAGTTTTCTCTCCCTCCACATTTATTTTTCTCCTTCTGAAGTCCTTCCCTTCCCTCTCTCTTCTCTTTATCACCCTACTCACCCTTTTTACTCATCCTAATTCCATTGTGCTCTCCCTTTTTCTCCTTCGCAATCTCTCTTTTTCATATCTCTTTATTTCCCACCCACCCTCCTTCCCTCCCTCCCTCCTTCCCTTTTCCATCTTCTCATTCATTTTCACCCTCCCTTCTCTCCCGTTTTACCTTCCCTCTCTCCCTCCCTCTTTCTTTATTACCCTCTCTACATTCCCATTCCTCCCCTCCCTCTCACTTACCCCCACACTAATTCCTCTCCCTTACATCCCTCTATACCCTCCCTCCCTTTCCTCCCCCTTCCATCCGTTTTTTACCCTCCCTCCCTCCTTTCCCTTTCTCCCTGACACAGAGAGAAGAAGATAACGCTAGACAGGTCATATACCAAACTCATCTTGTAGGGCGGACATTTGCATACACATCCCATCCTAGTACCATGAGGCCGCAAAAACTCCTGTCAGGGTGAATATATGTCTACCAAGGGAGAAAGATAGTCAGTTGAGTCTGTCAGGGAGATTCAGTCAATGGCGAGTCAGTTAAAGGAAAACCAGTCAAGGAGGGTTAATCAGGGAGAGTAAATCAGGGGAAGTGGTCAGGGAATGCAGGTCAAGGGATTTTGCCATACATCCAGCCCACACACGACAGACAGACAGACAGACAGACAGACAGACAGACAGACAGACAGATAGATAGATAGATAGATAGATAGATAGATAGATATAAAGAGCAAACGAGAGAGACTCAGGGCTGGTAGTACCAACATGCACTACTTCTTGCGTCTGTATTTGTCAAGATAATATTGGCCTAGAATATTCAAGAAGTGCGCTGAAGGGTCATTGTGCGTGGGGGGGGGTGGGGGGTCGTGTTGGGGGTGGAGAGTCGTTGTGTGTGTTGGGTGGGGTATGGGGGTCGTTCGAGGTCATGTGGTGAGGTTGGGATGCCGGGTAAGGTCGTGATTGTGTGAGTGTGTGTGTGTGTGTGTGTGTGTGTGTGTTGTACTCAAATGGTGCTTTTGGGTACATTGTGTATGTATATTGTATGTATGTATGTATGTATGTATATAAACGCCTCGGGTATAAATGTACACATATTTATAACTGCACTTACACGAACGCCTTGAGAATATTTACACGAACGCTTTAAGGACATTTACACGTACGGTTTGAAAAAATTACAAGAATGTCCTGAATGCATATAAATAAAAGCTCGAAATGCATTCATATAAACGTTATGAGTGGATACATACGACCCCGCTGAAAATATACAATGAATATGTATTTCGCATTCATACGAAAACTGGGATTATACACAATGTATATTCACTTAAACACTTACAGCAACAGGGTGTATATAGCATGCATATCTACTGGTGCTTATTTTACGAACGCTTGTGAGTGTATACAATGCATTTTTATTTCAAGATTTTATTCATGAAATACAGATTACGGCAACAAGTTCAGTACTGGTGTTGTGTAACAATTATCTCGTATATGTGTCACACACACACACACACACACACACACACACACACACACACACACACACACACACACACGCGGTATATTTATTCAAAAGCTTACGAGAGCAGAACGCCCCACAACAAATTTATTTGAAAACGGAAAAACAGCCCCATAACTCGTCCTCCGCATTACTCCACCTTAACATGTTATGTCTCCCTTATATATCTATATATCTATCTATCTATCTATCTATCTATCTGTCTCTCTGTCTGTCTATCTGTCTGTCTGTCTGTAGAAATATATGGGGACTCACCACGCCACAGAATGATGCCAGTTACCAGTAATGGCTCGTGAGTTAATTTTTCTCACCTTTCCAGAGCCTGTAAAAACGTATCTACCTGACTCATTCATACTGTGACACAAAGATGGATCCTCAAAGCTTCTTAAGTCAATTTCTTCCTTATCTAACAACAGGACTAAATGACTCACCTAACCTACAACATAATGATGGCCTCTCAAACCTTCTTAATCAATTGTTCCCCAAAGGTAAAAATTATCTCCCTATCTTAAGTTACGACTCGTAAATAGATTCTCAAAACTACAAGGCTGAATATTTCCCCTATTTAAAATATTATCTAAAAGACTCACTTAAGCTACGGTGTAAATGTTGATTCTCAAAGCTTAATAGTTTAATTTCTCGTAATCTGAAGATGTGAGAATGTATCTAATTTCCTCACTCCGTTATAACCAACACAAAAATATAAATATGAAATTATCGTAAATTAAAGCGCATACTGTAGTGTGTTTGTGAATTGCAGACAGGTATAGGCAAGTACATAGACAGGCAGACAGAGAAAAACAGACAGATAGACAATTAAACAGACAGACAGACACATTGTCAGATACAGATAGGCTGACAGACACACCCGACCCAAAAAAAAAGAAAGCGAGCGAGGTGAAGAAGGTAAGTAAGTAGTAAAACAACAATAAAACAAATAACACCTAAAACACTTAAGGAAACAAGAAAAAATATTCAAACACAATGGACAAAAACACGCAATCAAAAAGGTAAGGAAATATGAGCAGGAAATCAAGCAACTAAGTGTTAAAATAATCAAGCACGAAGTCAAACAGGTAAGGAAGAGAACTATGACGCACACCTGACGGGAAACAGAGGAGGCAGACCAACATCCACTCGGCGTGTCAAAATAATATTAACTCCAGAACACACACACACACACACACGCACACACACACACACACACACAGAGGTGGACTGAGTCGTGCCAATGCGCCGTACATCACCTTAAAATGCCATTTAAGTGCAGCTGATGACCGTAATTCGCCACTGAATTAATGACCCGGAGCTTCGACGGTGTAATTTTTGCAGTGGGAGGTCAGTGGAGCGACTTACAGACCGGCGGTGGTGTTGCATTACTGGGCAGTTAAGGTAGTTACAGTGGTCGTAATCACCGCAATTAGTGGGGGGTTGCTAAGCACTGTAATGTTCTTGAGCACGGAAGCAGTAGGGTAGTTACACATACATGCGTACACACCCTCGCACTCCTACATACATACACACATAGGCAGTCAGGTAAACACACATCTGTGCACTTAATGTTTATACGTACACACGCAATAAGGTACACATACATACAAACTCCTACATACATACGCACACATGTAGTTAGATAAACAAACACCTAATGTATAGACAGGAACATAAACAGTCCCTTACAAATACAATAACGCAGTTTTACGTGCACAAGCAAATACACTCTTCCTCCATTACTACCCCTCCCCCCTCACACACCATTCCTGCCCCCTTCCCTCCTCCCCCCTCACACACCATTCCTGCCCCCTTCCCTCCTCCCCCCCTCACACACCATTCCTGCCCCCTTCCCTCCTCCCCCCCCCCACACACCATTCCTGCCCCCTTCCCTCCTCCCCCCTCACACACCATTCCTGCCCCCTTCCCTCCTACCCCCCCTCACACACCATTCCTGCCCCCTTCCCTCCTCCCCCTCCCCCACCTACTACTACATACACATAAAATCAACAGCAGGAGATGTTCCCACCGTCCCCCATATGTACAAATCCATCCCATCCATCCCATATAATATTCCCCTTTTCCATATTCTCTCTTCCCTATACCACGGAAAACACATTTGGCCAAATTTTCAGCCAGACACAATAGTGACCACCCCACACCATCACCCCCCCCCCCCTCTATAACACTCATCCCCCTCGTTTTCTATATTACTCCCCTGATGGATGATATTACACAGGGGGAGACTATTGATGTTTGAGGCCTAAGGAATGATATTGGTATAAACTGTCTATTCAATTGCTGTTTTTTCTGCCATAGTTATGTATTCGAAGGGGAAAAGGCTTGATGTAATGGGGGTGAGGGTGTAGGGGAGAATGTGTGGGGGTGAGGGTGTAGGGGAGAATGTGTGGGGGTGAGGGTGTAGGGGAGAATGTGTGGGGTGAGGGTGTAGGGGAGAATGTGTGGGGGTGAGGGTGTAGGGGAGAATGTGTGGGGTGGGGTGGGGATGAAAGGATGTGTGTGTGTTGGGAGGGAGGAGGAAGTTGGAGAAAAGTGTGTAGGGATATTAAAGTGTGTGTGTGTGTGGAACTGTACGAGGATACATGTGAGTTGATCTCTCTCTCTCTCTCTCTCTCTCCTCTCTCTCTCTCTCTCTCTCTCACACACAATCACAAACTAGCCAGCGGAATCCTACAGAGGACTCGATTAGCCTACCCACGACACAGGAAGCCCTACGGGTCACCTGTCTCTTAATTAGAGCAGCCTACCTGAGCGGCACAACCTACCCAATCACGACGTAGGTAAGACAATCACAGTGAAGCCCAGGTAACTATGCTACAATGATCGTCTCTGTGGCGGTACAGTAATGGTCGTGATTAAGGTGAATTATCACTATTGGTTTTATCAATATAACTGAAGTGTGTGTGTGTGTGTGTGTGTGTGTGTGTGTGTGGAAAGTACTTTTTTTTTCCATTTTTGTCAGCTGGGGTGCCAACAGGGAATTTCCCTATCGTTTTCAGAGTAAATAGAGCGTTGTGAACGATTCCTCTCTGGTAGGGGATTGGAGTTATATGTAAACTTAATTGACTATGGAAGCGAACACGAGAGCAAGACAGAAATATAATAAAATTGGAAGATGTTACCGAAAATGAAAAAAAATAATAAACATTTTCTTGATATTGGAATATAAGTATCATGAAGAAATATTCTAAATTCATAAAAAAAACAGGTTTAAAAATCTGGCCAATGGAAATGAAAACGAAAGCAAGAAAACATTGAGAAAAAATGGAGGATGAAAGAAGGAAAAAATATCAGCAAACTTGTAAATAGAAAGAAATGTTACAGGCTGCAGGAACGAAAACTAAGTTATCAAGTAATAACTTGATAGAAATTTGAAAGGTGAAAGAAGATTAAAATGAAATAGTAAAGTCTTAAAATTTTTCAAGATTGGATAAAAATATGTTTAATCTAATTTTCTTTCAATGTTTTACTTTGAAGCAAGAAGATAGAAGGAAATTAATTAAAGATAAAAGACTAAACACACACACACACACATACACACACACACACACACACACACGCGCACACACACACACACACACACACACACACACACACACACACAGTATTCACGCCATAATACACAAATTAAATTATACTAACGCTAACACACACACACACTGAAATGATCCCTTTATGCCCAAATTAATCTGTACAACCTTGAAAGTATATTAACACTAATGCGTACACTGTCCTCACCCGTCCATGCGTAACTTGAACACAATACCACGTAATCTGAATGACAAGAGGAACTGAAGAGCCAAGCCTCCAACCTCCTCCTATCCCTCCACCCACTCTTCCTTCTCCACCACCCACTCTTCTTCTCTTCCTCCACCCACTCTTCCTCCTCCTTCTCGTCCTCTACCCACTCTTCTCCATCCCTTCCCTCCTTCTCTCCCTTCACCACCCACTCCAACCTTCCCCCACCCTCTTCCTTTACCCACATCCATCCTTCCCTCCTCCCCACCCTCTCCCACCTTCCCTCTTCCTCTGCACCCACCCGCACTTTCTTTTCCCTCCTCCCCACCTTTCCTCCTCCTCTCCATCCACCCACGCCCTCCCCCCCCCCCCCTCCCATCAACAGTCACCAGAGTCATCCCAACAACGGCAATTATTTCTCGCTTACACTCGTCCTGTTATCGAAAAGACGCAACAGCTGTTTCTGTTGTCCATCCCATTGACTTGTAAGAGCCCTCTCTCCCCTACCCTCAGCCACCCGTTAATTCCCATAAGGATTAACTGTGTGTCTCTTGTAGTGGTGAGCTCCTGCTATTCCCGGTCCATAATGATGAGAACAATAGTCTGTATTAGTGTGTTGGGAGTATCAAGAGGTGAGAATTTTGCCTTACTTTATTTTTTAAGGGTGAGGGGTAGAGGTATGTGGAGGGGGAGGGGTGTCTGTAAAGGTACAGCTCAGGAAAATGGAAAAAAAATGAACTCAATTTTTTCCCGAGTTGGCAATTGGACAGACGAGCAAACCTCATCGCGGACAAGCAGCGCGTGACCGCTGTATCCGATTACCCAGTCCAATTTGTTGCCTGAGCTCTCTGTCGGCTTGGAAAAATGAAGAATCGGGTCTAACAACGCATTGTAGTCGAATTCTCAGTTTAATCAGCCGATGTTTCATTAACTACCTGAAGCTTAGGGGTAAACATGACCGAAAATCCAAAAGGGGAAAAATCGACCGAAGGCAAGAACGAGCGGAAACGAACACCATAAAGGGTGGCGAGGGGGATGTCATGGACAGTGGTCAGCTGCGGGAACTTTGACTACGCGGGGTGAAAAATCATGTATACCTTTCGACTCCCTCAACGTAAACTGCGACCAAAGTTAAGAAAAAAAATCAAAAGTCCGTCATCTCACCTTAAACCGTCCTCCCCACCCCGTAAAACTAATCGGAAGCTATCCGTTTTCGTGGCAGGAAAATAAAAGGAAAACAAAAACGTGCGAAAGTACTGAAGCAAATAACGCGGGAAAAACAAATGCCGGCACTGGCCCCGCCCTCTCCCAGAAAAAGGTGGAGCAGTGACTGGGGGAAAACGAAATGGTGGTGGTGGTCGTCCGGGTGATGATTACGGCCTGTGTGTGTCTAGTGGGCTCGCACGTGGCGTATCCAAGGGGGACCTGAGAGGGGAAGGGGAGGGTGTCCTAAGGGAAGGGGAAGGAGGGTTAGGGGACCCCCAAGCTGCCCTGGACCCAGTTTTATCCCCAGTATTCACATCGATTTATTGCTACGTCGTCCAGGGAGGGAAAGAAAGAAGGCACCGAGGTAGTCAGTCAGACGATTTTAACCACTTCGGAGGAGGAACACTTCCACTCCGGGTTTTTTCTGTTTTTCTTTCTTTTAAAGCTGTCCAGTCTACCATTTCGACCAGTCTACCATATCTTCGACCAGTCTACCATATCTTGTCCAGTCTACCATATCTTCGACCAGTCTACCATATCTTGTCCAGTCTACCATATCTTCGTCCAGTCAACCATCATTTCGACCAGTCTACCATATCTTGTCCAGTCTACCATCATTTCGACCAGTCTACCATATATTCGACCAGTCTACCATATATTCGACCAGTCTACCCTATCTTCGACCAGTCTACCCTATCTTCGACCAGTCTACCATATCTTGTCCAGTCTACCATATATTCGACCAGTCTACCATATATTCGACCAGTCTACCATATATTCGACCAATCTACCATATATTCGACCAGTCTACCATATATTCGACCAGTCTACCATATCTTCGACCAGTCTACCATATATTCGACCAGTCTACCATATATTCGACCAGTCTACCATATATTCGACCAGTCTACCATATATTCGACCAGTCTACCATATATTCGACCAATCTACCATATCTTCGACCAGTCTACCATATCTTCGACCAGTCTATAGAATGTTAGGATCCCATAAGCAGCTACAGTGAGTCTTCAGTAGATGTTAATTACCTTCCCTACGTATTAAAGGTGATGGACTCGTTCTTCATATCACCTTCCATCACTGGCTGCCTCCCACCTTCTTTCTTCCTTCACTGACGATTCTTTTCTTTCAGGGGTGGTTGTCATCCTTCATTGGCTTCTTTCACTGAGGGTAGTCTTCTTTTCTTTCAGTGCTAATTTTTTTTTCACCGGTAGAGTTTCTTCGTGGGCTTCTTTCACTAAAGTTATTTTTCTTCTCTCGCTGGGGTTCTCTGCCTTCTTTGGTTTCTTTCAATAGTGGATATCTACCTTCAATGGATTCTTTCGCTGGGTTTATCTTATTTCACTGGTTCACTATTTCATTGGTGGTTGACTTCCTTCGTTTGGCTCCTTCTTCATTCACTTATCTTCCCTCTTTCATCCATCTTTGCCGACAAGTACACGATAACCATTAGTTACCTGTCTATACAAGGTAATCGCAGAGCATTAACCTTCGCCAACAGGTAAACCTAAGTCATTGGTTCCCTTTTCCGACAAAACCAGAACAATTACTCTAACTAACAGGTACACTCCTATTCATTAATCACAACTGTCGACAGGTAAACCTCAAAAGGACTTTACTTGTCCCGATAGGTAAACCCAGTCATTAGTTACATTTTCCAAAAGGTAAACACAAAACAATTAAGATTCCCAACAGGTAAACCCTATATAATTAGATACCTTTTCCAACAGGTAAATTTTAGAGGCATTACCTTTGCCGACAGGTAGACGTGAAGAACCAAAACACCTCCGAAAATTTAAGAAAAAACAGCTAGAGAGAGAGAGAGAGAGAGAGAGAGAGATAGAGAGAGATAGAGAGAGAGAGAGAGAGAGTCTCAAGTTATGTTATCCGCCATTACCCGTGAAAATGTGGAGGGTGAAGTCCTCAGTGAGCATAATAGCGATATAAGACTTCCGGGATAGAATTATGTTGCCATTATACCTCAGCGTGGCAGCTCTGGCGGGTATGCTAGTCACCACAGCCACAGTTTTCGACCCTAAGGGAAAACAGTTCTTCTCGGTTGGGTCGGAGGCTGGCTATTTTGTCATACACAGTCCCGTTGTTTCATCGTCTCCGGGAACAAATCGAGTTGCATTCTCTTGGTCGTGAAAATGGTGTTATTTCTTTCATTTTAGCGGGGCTTCTTTTGCTCGTGAAAATAAAAGAAAAAACATTGGATTCTTGCAGTCGCGTTTCTTCCACTTTACGGGGTTTCTTTCAGTTATGTGAGTGTGTGTGTGTGTGTGTGTGTGTGTGTGTGTGTGTGTGTGTGTGTGTGTGTGTGCGTCAAAGAGTAACTTCTACCGTGTCACAAACTGTCGTTCTTGATGTCATTTGCAAACGACAATATATGTATAAATATATATTTTTTTTAATCTCGTGTACTGGAGCAATTTTTTTTCAGCCATGCATGAACAAAGTTAATTTTCCATCATGCACGGTACTGATTGACTCTCTTTCTGTCTCACGAACCTCTGTCCACTTCTCTCTCTTTTTGTCATGCGAAGTTTAATTTTTTTTTCTGTCATGCACAAACTCCTTTACGCCTCCCCCCCTCTCCAGCCCCTCAACCCCCCCCCCCCCCCCACTTGTGTTTTGTCTTATTTCACGTATGAGTAAAGAGCAATAAATAAACAAAAGTAGAATGGGAGTTATTGTTAGCAGTATGTCATTTATTATTATTATTATTATTATTATTATTATTATTAGTATTATTTTTTTTTTTTTTATTATTATTATTATTATTATCATCATTACAAAAATTCCTAAACACCCAAAAAATACACACAAAAATACCCCTAAAACCTTGCTAAAATTCTCTGACCTGACACGAAACACAAGATTAATTCCCTGACATATTGCGACATTAATGAACCGAAGTATTGACTGCTAGAGCTTCTGAGGACACAACCAATTTACAGATAACTGTATCGAGAATCCAAAGGGTTGCTATATTGTGCTTAATTGATATTGCACAGTAATATGAGATGGATGTCTAGGTGATGGTTGGTAGATAGATAGATAGATAGATAGATAGATAGATTGATAGAGAGATAGATAGATAGATAGATAGATAGATAGATAGATAGATAGATACTGAGAAAAGAGAAGAGAAGAGAAAAGAAGAGAACTGAGAGGCGCCGCTCATTAAGGCCAGGAAGTAAAGAGGTCGAGATACTCAACTCCCCCAAGACGATTACAACCTAAGCTTTCTTCCCCACTCTAAAATATCCCTCTCACTTCCCTCTCCCATCCCGCTCTTACCCACCATTCTCCCACTCATTACATTCCCATCCTTCTCCTACTCACCACTCTCTCATCCGTCTCCCACCTACCACTCTCCCATCCCTCTTCCACCCACCCCTCTCTCATCTCTCATCCGTCTCCCACCCACTACTCTCCCACCCACCATTCTCCCACTCACCACTCTCACACCTCCCATCTCTCTCCCACCCATTCCTCTTCCACCCACCACACTCCCATTCCTCTTCCACCCATGAAGGGATCCCTCACCCCACCCAGGCCGCTAAGAAAATCACAAAAGCAGAGAGAGAGAGAGAGAGAGAGAGAGAGAGAGAGAGAGAGAGAGAGAGAGAGAGAGAGAGAGAGAGAGAGAGTGTGTTGGATATTCACATCACTCAAGACTGCAGGTAACCCAGGCCTCCCCTTTTGGATCGTCAAGCACATCCCAATACCCTTTTAAATTTGTTACAAGTTTCCTCATCTGAAGGGCTACTAGATCCCCCCCCCCCCCGTTTCCCTCCCCCTTTCTCCTTCCTTCCATCCCTCACTCCCTCCCTCCTACCACGGCCTTGTTCAAAGTTCTCCTCTTGGTGAATTGTTTTTGCCGAGTGAAATTCCTCGGATGTTTACTCCCCCTCCCTCCCCCTCCCTCCCCCTCCCCCCCCTTCTCCCCCCAGCCACCATCCATCGAAGAATGATACAAGGTTGTTGCTCTCTGACTTTAAGCAAGTTAGCTACACCAGCTATAGTGGCTACTAAAACAGTATATAATATAATGAATATCAGCTATAAATTACATCAGCTAAACAAATGTAGCTGACAGGTAAACAAGCTAAAATAATAATAATAATAAAATTTCACTGTAAAAAAAAAACAAGGGAAAAGCAGGAAATTACCCTCTAGTACAGAGTCATCACCCGACACATTTGTTTATTAGTCATCGTGTCAACAAAATCATACAGGTGAACTAAAAATAAAATCACTAAATCCCTCAATTAAAACAAAAAATCCCACGAAATTTCACTTAAAAAAAAAAAAAAAACCAGAAATGACTCGTTAATACATAGCTATCAGCCAATACGCCCGTCTGTCAGTCAGGAGGATAAACAAACACTTGAATCAAAAGGCAGAGAAGGGGAGTAAAACAGATCTGGAGGAAAAAATAATGAGAGGAACAATGGTAAGTGAGGAGAGGAGGGAGGGCAGTGGTCAGTAGAGAGATCCTGCCTCACAATAGAGCAATTATGGTCCCCGCGTTTCACTCAGTATAAGTGGAGTGAGGCAGTGAAGGTGAGCAGCGCGCCCGGGGGGGGGGGGGGGGGGAAGAAACCAACACGTTTGTAAGGGCTTTGATTCGTCTTCAGGAATTTAATGGAGTTTAAACCGTGTATTTGTTTTTAAGGATTCCGATTCAGATACAACCCAAGCATTCTTCCCTGCTCTAAAACATCCCTCTCACTTTTCTCTACCCTATCCCACCCCATACCCTCCCACCATCCCCCATCCCCTTCCCACCCCTATCCCCACCCACCTTCCACCTCTGTGTTAGAATTTATAGTGACATCATCCAATGTAAGTAAAGACTAAAACCCGCATGTAAGGGTTTTGATTCGCCTTTAAGAATGATTCAATTTTAAAGTCTATTCTAGTTAAGGGTTTCGATTCAAATACTTATAATTAGATGAAAACTTACAAAAAAAATGAAAATATACTACCAACAGTAAAGAATTGAACCCGCTCGATAAGGATTCGGATTCGTTTTCAAGCATATTACGAAATACATTCTCTTCTCTTATATATTTAGATTAAAATAACAATATATATTACAATTTATAGAGAGCAAGACACGGTACCATGCAGAGAAAGAAACGAGAATGGTTATAAAGGATCGGATCCAGTTGCAGTGTCTCCCCAGAGCTACAGTCTACTTTCTTTTTATGGATTTCGATTCAATTACCGAGCCTTAGTGTAGAGTTTATAGAGGTCATGGCACTGTGGAGCTGCCTGCTGAGACCTGAGCCACTCCTGTGGACCTTCTGATCATGTTTTACCAGTCGTCTGTATAAATATTTCTTCTTCATCACTGCCGTTTCATTTATTTTTTGTCTCTTTGTCTTCATAATATTCTTCAATTAGTCTTCTTCTTCTTCTTCTTCTTAATATTTGTTTTGTTATAATTATTATTTTTACTTGAATATCGAATAAATCATTGAGTTCCTACTTGTTACCCAGCTTCTAATAACGCACTGTGTCGGACACGCTCGATACAGGTTCACAGCCGCTCCGAAACTCTTATCCACACTTATCTCTACTGCAGAATTCGAGTCAATAACAAATTTTCAATTATTACCAAGTATGACAAATGTACGATCAGTCACGCTAACACAGGTTCAAATACGTTTCATAAAAATAACACGCCAATATTTTTTTTTATTAGTTTCGAATCAATGAGTTTGACAAAAATACAATCAGAAAGGTTCGAATACGTTTCAGAAATATAACAAACCAGCTTTCTTGTCTTTATATATAGATTTCGAATCAACTACAATGATATTAATTGTTACTGAAATACAGACACACAATCAGACATTCTTATAAAAGGATAAAAAAATATATATCACACCCATTACTTCCCTTTTCCTTCATATAGGTTTCGAATCAATTACAGACATTTTAATTGTTATTGAGATTCTACACAGAGAAAAAAAAATGGTATCGGATCCTCTAGCGACTGGATTTAAGAGATGGCGGGGAAATTACTACACAGGATATCGGCAATACAAGTGAGCATCGCGGAGAGTTAAGAGGAAGGTTTTGTCGATGGTCAATTGTTTTGGGAATTTATAGTTAGTTGGCTGTCATCTCCCTCCCTTTATACCCAAGAAATTGATGCTTCGCAAAACCCCCCCCTCTGTCCCCTCTTCTCTCATTTCCCCTTCCCCCTCCTCCTCCGCCTCCCCCCCTGTCTTTCTCTCACCTCCCCCTTCCTTTTCCCCAAACCCCATCGCCCCACTCTCCTCCCCCTCTCCCCTCTTTAAGTTACCCAATGTCTTTCTGATATTTCATAACAACAGATTGTGATATGACGTCACCACAAACAAGATAAGAGGGGAACCTTCGAAATCCATTGAAATAAAAAAACAAAGAAGAATTTGTCTCTTTCATATTGATTTGTCGTGTTCTGGATTTTTAAACTTTCTCTCCTTCTTTCTTCAGTTTTCTTTCTCTCTTTAATTTTCTTTTTCATTTTCATTTTTGTATCTCTCAACACCTTATCTCTCTCTCTCTCTCTCTCTCTCTCTCTCTCTCTCTCTCTACCAATAAACTCACCAGGTGAGAAACTACCACCAGTTTACACTCCCGCTCGTCAACTTTCCTCCACAGCGATATTGACACCGTCTTGGAATATTTCTGCATTTGTTTACGTGTAAAAGATGGCCAGTGATTGGTTGAAGCGTTCGGGGTTTCTTATTTATTGACATAGATAGATTGTGAGGCGTTATTGGCTGAAACGTTTTAATAAAAGGTTTTGTATTTCTTTACATGTGAGCTGGACACTGATTGGCCGAAACGTTTTAGGTTTCATCAATTGTTTACGTGTAGAGATGGTCAGTGATTGGCTGAACGTTTTGGCAAAACTTCTGCATTTGGACATCGCCTCTCACCGGGAGATCATCATTGGTACATACACACACACACACAAGTAGAGAGACATATTGTATATAATACTAAAGATAAGGTAATGCAGGCAGATTCAATAACAAAATATTAATAATAATATAGGCTAATTATGAATATGAAGACTAATATACATAAAGACAGACTGACATAAAATATATTAGATACATATAAATTAACGCAAATCATGAACACGAGAGGTGGTTGAGGCCTTTCAACACAGGCCAGCCATCTTGATGATCATGTGGTTGAGTCCTGACACACTTCCCTCGTCACTAGAATCCCTTCACTTTGATGTGTGAGAGTCTCTTAATGCCTCACTGGGTCCTGGCACTGAGTAGAGCGAGTCATTCCGAGAGGTATCGCTACTGCTGCTACTACTGCCACTATTAATGCTACTACTACCACTATTAATGCTGCGACTATTATACTATTTATATTTACGTAACGCGAAACAAATACTTGTCCAGGCTTTATTGGATTACTTTCGTCCGTCCGTCCGTCTGTCCATTAGATTTTCCTTTCCAAAGCTGAGTGAATTATTGAGAACAAGAACCAAGACACACACACACACACACACACACACACACACACACACACACACACACACACACACATGAACCAAAAGGAAAAGTTGAGCAAAATGTGTAAAATACGTGCATGTATAAACAGTTTATTCCAAACATAAACACTAAGATAATCCCGGTAAATAAGAGATCAAAGAAATAAATAAACAACTCCATCAAACAAAATCTCACTCAAAAAAATCTACATTTTTACCGCAAAGGAAAAACATGTGAAATCCTTAAACACGGGTTAAAAATATTGAAAAAAAAAACAGTCTAGCACCAAAGGAGAGAGCGAGTTTAGATGATTGGTTGTGTGTGTGTGTGTGTGTGTGTGTGTCTAAGTCTTGCTTTTGTTATGCGACACCCACACATTACAGTACACACACATGCCCCGTCCCAGCTCCATGAAATCTACCCACCCACACAAACACTCCCTTCCCACCTTCGCTTCTTGCTTCCACCCACACACACCCTTCCCGCCCTCTCTCTACCCACACACACCCTTCCCTCCCTCTCTCTACCCACACACACCCTTCCCTCCCTCTCTCTACCCACACACACCCTTCCCTCCCTCTCTCTACCCACACACACCCTTCCCTCCCTCTCTCTACCCACACACACCCTTCCCTCCCTCTCTTCATCCACTCACGCGTTTCCCACCCTTCCCACCCTCCCTTCCCCCACCCTCCCTTCCCCCACCCACACACAGTCATCAGAGAGCCAGAAACACCCACTCACCTTAACCCAGTGATCGTGAGGTGAGACAGAAAGTAAGAGAGAGAGAGAGAGAGAGAGAGAGAGAGAGAGAGAGAGAGAGAGAGAGAGAGAGAGAGAGAGAGAGAGAGAGAGAGAGAGAGAGAGCTGAGAAGGACTATTTTCCCCTAGTAAATAAAAGATCGCCAGAACCGCCCTAATGACCCCTTGGGAAATGGACCGTCAAACTGGCCCCCGTGTCGAGAATCAGTGAGGACCCCAAAGCCTAACCCTGATGTACGCCGGGCTCTTTAATTATGTTCTTTTTAATCTGTACTATTTTTTTTTATACAATGGAGATTTTTTCTCTCTCCATAGTGGGAATTTTCTCAGCGGGGAGGAAGGTGGAATTTTTTATTTATTTATTCTTATTTTTTTGTGTGGGGGGGGGGGGGTTAATTTTTCGGATTAGGTATAGCGTGTTTTATCTTCCTTATTGTGGGGAAATATTTATAGAACTCTTTGTCGTATGGAGATAATATTATTTTATAAAGCTTACAAACTCATTTCGATATATTTTAAAGATTTTGTTGACGTAGATGGAGTGTAATGAACGAGCTTACAGACGCATACAGTTATATTTATAGAGCTTACTGATGCATACCTGGTATATATTTAGAGCTCTGATGTCAACAGGTGATATATACAGAGGTCTTTGAAATACACATATAATATTTATATAGCTAATTAATTAATGCAGATCGTGAATATCTATAGAGCTGACTGACACACCTGATAGAGCTGACTGATGCACCAGATATAGCTGACTGACACACCTGATAGAGCTGACACACCAGATGGAGTTGACTGACACAGGTATATATATCTTTAACTGACACCACCTGGAGGACATGAGAACTCGAAGCCCTGACGAGAGTTGTGAAATATTAATGACGTCAGACTCTTCATGTGTGTTTGATCATCTCTCTCTCTCTCTCTCTCTCTCTCTCTCTCTCTCTCTCTCTCTCTCCCTCTCTAACATAATTGAAACTTAAGTTGAGGGTCGCCCACACTTCACTTGTTTTACCTGAGTTGCCCATTGTATTGTCTAAACGTTCTCTGTTATGCTTACCTGTGTGTGTGTGTGTGTGTGTGTGTGTGTGTGTGTGTGTGTGTGTGTGTGTGTGTGTGTGTCTGTGTGTGTGTGTGTGTGTGTGTGTGTGTGTGTGTGTGTGTGTGTGTGTGTGTGTGTGTGTGTGTGTGTGTGTGTGTGTGTGTGTGTGTGTGTGTGTGTGTTTGTTGCAGGTATACTTTTAGCATGAGAGACAGCCACAATCAAACACAAAGAAATTGAAATAAAAATCCAATACATTAATTTCATCTCCAGTTTAAAATAAATAATTAATTAATACCAACTTTTAATGGATATACTGAAAATGTTTCATTTATTTACTTCTTGTCAACAAAAACTGAACATAACTCTTGTACACAAATTCCAAAAACATAAAACTAAAACTATGAATCAAGAATTGCAATTGGGAATTAGGAATTGCAACTGGGAATCAGTAATCTCAACTAGGAATCAGAAATTGCAATTGGGAGTCAGTAATTGCAAATGAGATTCAGGAATTGCAACTGGGAATCAGGAATCGCAACTAGGAATCAGGAATTGTAATTGGGAGTCAGGAATCACAACCACGCATATAACTGATGGTGTGTGTGTGTGTGTGTGTGTGTGTGTGTGTGTGTGTGTGTGTGTGTGTGTGTGTACCTGCCAGGTAATTTTTCTCCCCCTCCCCCCTCTGGCATTTAATTATGAGATGATTTATAAAACCATTTAAGGTAATTAGAGCATAATGTATGTATGATTGTTTCGTTAAAGGCACGATAAAAAACAGGTCCGGTTTGTAATTGTTTTAATGTTTTAGTGAAATTATGCGGGAGTAAAGTGATACAGGCTGGGCAGGTGGTGTGTGTGTGTGTGTGTGTGTGTGTGTGTGTGTGTGTGTGTGTGTGTGTGTGTGTGTGTGTGTGTGTGTGTGTTTTGCTTGGTGGTAAGTTGGATGATTAGTTTATCCTTTCTGCCGCTCTTATCTCCCTCTCTCTTCATTTGCCTCTTTCCTCTCCTTCTTTCTCTCCTCCCTTTCCTAATTATATCCACACACACACACACACACACACACACACACACACACACACACACACACAGGTGGTGGAAAGGTGGCTTTTAAAAACGACTCAACTAATGTCAACAATAACAACTCTTAGGATTATCCCGACCAAAATCCTGACGACACACCGACACCCCAAAACCTGTGTTAATCTTCACTTACACGACCAAAATAACTCGGGCGACGAAACTAAGAGACGATACCTGTGTTAGGATCTGTCACTACAGGGACAGGTGTATTGTAGGTAATTAGTACATTAGTAATTCCTCTATGTTGTTATTATCTTAAGAGGAGATGCATTTTTCTAGTACAGGTATAGGTAATAAGTACAGGTATAGTAATTACCTTCATGTAACAACTTTGAGGATGTAATACACATTTAGTAATAAAATAACCGTACGGTAATTCCCAGCAGGTGACAGTATCATAAAGGTGATGCTTCAACCTACAGTACATATATAAATAAAACCCTTTAATAAACAAAAAAGACAATAAACCATTTCATGCCTAAGTTTTACCCCTATATAGCACTCTGTGGGGATTCCCCATTCAAGACTAAAAGCCACCTGGTCTCCCACTAAGACTCCAGGGGTCTTAGTACTCGTTGGGGAAGGAGGGGAGGGTGAGGAGGGTGGGGAGGGAGGGGAGGGTGGGGAGGGTGGGGAGGGTGGGGAGGGTGGGGATGGGATGGGGTGGGGAGGGTGGGGAGGGGGTGATGGGGTGGGGAGGGTGGGGATGGGGTGGGGAGGGTGGGGAGGGTGGGGATGGGGTGGGGAGGGGGTGGGGATGGGGTGGGGAGGGTGGGGATGGGGAGGGTGGGGAGGGGGTGGGGATGGGGTGGGGAGGGAGGGGAGGGTGGGAAGGGGGTGATGGGGTGGGGAGGGGGTGATGGGTGTCTTGCGGGGACTCTGGTGTTTACTCTGTGTTGTTGATCTAAGACAAGTTCGACAGTTCTCAAGGTATAAACAGCGGATTATTATCACACTAATACTATCACTTGTTACCTACTGCTGATAATCACTACTGCTTCTGTCAATACTGTTAATAATACTATCATAAATACTATTACTACCATTCTAAATATATCTTCAACAACTACTACTACTACTACTACTACCGATGCTCTCTCTCGCTCCCCAGACTCCACAAGATATTATACAGTATCAAACATCCCGGCCATCACAGGTAGGACCCTCTCCTCTTTTAATCCTATTCCCCCAGGCCGTTCACTTCCTCCCTCGCCGACTTAATCCCTCCTTTAAATCCTAGAGCCTATGGGTGGGGCAAAAATCCCTCCCTCCCTCCCTCCCTGCCTGACTCCCTCCCTAATTACCTCCCCCGCAACCTTAAATCTCCATTAAAATCCCTTGCTTTCCTCCCCTAGATATTCCCCTTGCAAGCATAAATCCCCCTCTAAATCACTATCACTTTCCTTAAATCCTCCCCAGCAAGAGTAAATCCAGCTAAAATCTTTGCCTCCCTCTCTTCCCTAGATACTTCCCCAATCAGCTCCAATCCCCATTAATTCACCATCTCCTTTTTTAAATCCTCTCCACCACCAGATTTAAATCCCCCATTTCTTTAAAAACCAGAGTCATAGGGAAAATTTCTTCCGAGATTCTCCCCTGCCATCTTCAATAACACTTCAAAATCCCAAGTACTTCTGGGGGGTGGGGGGGGGGGGGGAATTCCCTGCCACCCTCCTCCCCCGACTGGAGGGTAAGGTTTCCCCTAATGAACCAACTCCTGGGGCGGGGGTCAACGTTAAAGTCTCCCTCCCCCTGTCATACATCACTCTATCCCCTACACAATGGCACAGTCAGGGGAAATATTGCCATCTAGCTAGAGAAAGAGAGAGGGGGGGGGAGGGCTGAAGGAGGGAGAAATACTGTAATGTCATCTTAGAGAGAGAGAGAGAGAGAGAGAGAGAGAGAGAGAGAGAGAGAGGGTTGAAGGAGGGAGAAATACTGTAATGTCATCTTAGAGAGAGAGAGAGAGAGAGAGAGAGAGAGAGAGAGAGAGAGAGAGAGAGAGAGAGAGAGAGGGGGGGGGGCTGAAGGAGGGAGAAATACTGTAATGTCATCTTAGAGAGAGAGAGAGAGAGAGAGAGAGAGAGAGAGAGAGAGAGAGAGAGAGAGAGAGAGAGAGAGTTGGAGGAGGGAGAAATATGCCATCTTAGAGAGAGAGATACAATGAGTGGTGCCAGTTTTGACTTTATAATTCTAGTATTATATATTTTTACAATAATTCTTAATGCAAATTTGATTAAAATTATTTACAATTTCAGCCTCTCTCTCTCTCTCTCTCTCTCTCTCTCTCTCTCTCTCTCTCTCTTTAGGAACAATGCAAAACAATAACGAAAATTAAATTCATAAAAAAAATTGAAAAATCAGGCCCATCGTTCAATCTTCAGAACGCGGCAGCCATAAATATTGTTAATAATAGTTAAAAAAAAAATAAAACCCTCTAATTGACTAACTGCCTGAGGAAGTTTTTTCTGCGGGTCCTAAACCATTGATAAAAGCGGTGTTCATTATATCTCAGTAATCGCTTTATAGGAGATTACATATATGCCCTTAATTACTGTGTAAATGTTGAGGATTATATTGTTGTTATATGTTGATGTAAATTATGGATATTACACACACACACACACACACACACACACACACACACACATATCAATGCATTAAACAAAATACTTAACTCACTGTCCCATTCTTGTCCTCATTACTCAACTACTTAACAGGTGTATTAACTTTACTTAGATAGTTACTTAACTTGTATATGTACAGTACTTAAGCCATACATTATTATCCTTTACATTTACGAATTAGTTCACGAGTTAGAAAGTTTTATGCTATACAATTTTAATTTAAAGTTTCAAACACCATTACATATTAATTTACTGATGATGAGTTATTTACTATAATACCGAATCATTTACTGATAATCTGACTCTCCAGGTAATGTATTAACATATTTACGAATGAACAGATTCACCAGGTAAACTACTGAATCATTTAGTTAACTGAATCAGTATTTATTGTATCGAGACATTTACTGTTTATTTGAATCAATGATTAATGTACCGAATAATTGATTGTTTACCTGAATCAATAGTTAATAAACATAATTATTTACCAGTTAACAGAATATCTAAATTACTGACGACCATAAATTAATTGTTATCTTTTTTAACCACAAATTTATATCATTCTTTTTATAATTATCTTCTTTTTTTCAATCCCAAATTTACCAATTAATCTATCTAATTACTTCATCTTTAATCCTAAAATAAATAAATTATATCTAATTATCTTAACAACTATCTTATTAACCCAAATATACCATCTCGTTTATATATTTATTTTTCCAATCCCAAATTTATCTTCTAATTCCCTTCATTATCACATTTTATTCACCCTCTGACTCACTTAAATCACCAAATTACCCCCAAACCACATATTCTCGGCCCATTTAATACAGACACTCCTTAACCCTGTGATTTACGCCCAGGTATCCACTAATTAACCTGAATTTATTATAGGTTCCGGGTAACACAGCAAGGGAATCCACAACAGGAATTCTCAAACGATGGTAGGATATTATTTTCTCGTAAATGTACCATACAACAATACTTATCACTAATTCCTTTAAGTTACGGTAGATTTTTGGATTCTGAATTGGTCGTAAGATAGATTTTTTTCCCTTAACTGTTTGATGTAAGAACGATTCCTTACTAACTCACTTTATCAACGGCAGAAATAGCGATTCTTGTTAATTCATATCGTATATGTTCATTAAATTCCCAGGACTACCATAACTAAATCAGAATTAAATACTACCATAAAAATTTAAAAATGCCTAGATTCCCATAAATAAATTAAATTCCAAGGACTACCATTAATAATTTCCCCAAAACTACCATAACTAAATCAGAATAAAAAAAATACCATAAATAAATTGAAGCACCGGGACCTCCATAACTCAGATTAATTTTCAAGACTACCATAAAAATAAATTCTCAAGATTCATAACTAATAAATTCTTCAGACTATCATAACTAAAATTCCAAAGACTACTATATCAGAATTCCGGAGACTACTATATAATAAATTAAAATTCCCAGAAACTTCCACAAATAAAGTAGAATTCCCTATACTTAGTTACGAGAAAAATAAAAACTGTAAGTTATCTTTGAGAATGTGTGGCCGTCAGGACGCCTCTTATGGTATCCTGCGGCAGTTATCATTTCCTGATTTTCCTGCGGTAGGTTTCCGCCCTTGGTAGGATGAAATAAATCCCTCAGTTTCGTCCCCAGCGTAGGATATGAGAGAGAGAGAGAGAGAGAGAGAGAGAGAGAGAGAGAGAGAGAGAGAGAGAGAGAGAGAGTATATTGTCAAAAGAAAGAATAATAAAGTATTAAGTAAAATAATAATCCTCCGCCCTCCATCCACTCGCCCGACCCAAAAGGGAATTATTTTTTTTTTTGCAGGATCTAAGATGTTGTTGACTTGTGGCAAATTAATTCAAGTTGGCTACTGTACGGCTCAGAGCATTCCCAAACAGTCGTAAGTGATTTTGTTTTTCTCTTAACTGGCGATGAATGAACGGATCTAGCACAGTCTCATCCTCGTTTTGGTGGCCATTTTGAGTCTCCACCTACCCAAGTTATGTTAAGGAGAGTATGTGTCTGTCTGTCGGTAGTGGTCAAGGTTGAATTTATCTTACGAGCCTTTGAGAATCTATCTATGTGTAGTAGCTTAAGTGAGACAGTTAGATATGATCTCTTATCTACAGTTACGAGAAAATATTATACTTACGAGCCTCTTAAGGAAAAAGTAACTTATTTCCAGTTTGGGAGGAAAATACAACGTAGGATACTTTAAGAGTCCAGGAACAAGACTTCAACACCTCCCCCCCCCCCCACCCAAGTATTAGCTTATCTCCTCCACCTCCTACTACTCTTCCTTTTCCTCCATCTTCTTCTTCCTCTTCTTTCTATTTTACTTCTTTCTTCTTCTCATATATTTTTTCACCTCATCTTCCTCTTTTTTTCTTTCTCCTCCACCTCTCTTTCTCTTCTTCTTTCTCCTTCTCCTCATCCTCCTCCTCTTTTGCTCCTCCTCCTTCCTCTTCTTTCTCCTTATCTTCCTCCTCCTCCATCTCTTCAAGGGTAGAAAAAATCAGCGAGACACTGCTGGCAGATTCTCCAGTGAGGTAAAGACGCTATTTAGATTGGCTTCTCTCCAGTGTGGTTCAGTCCATTAAGACTCTCTCTCTCTCTCTCTCTCTCTCTCTCTCTCTCTCTCTCTCTCTCTCTCTCTCACTAAAATAATTACCTGGATGAAGTGCATTGAGGTACCCCCCCCCCCCTTATATCTCTCCCCTACCCCCTTCCCCTCCTTAGGTTCAACACGATAACAATAGTACGCCTCCCCCACCCTCCCCATTATCGAGGAAGGTCCCCTCCCTTCTCTCTCATCCCCACCTATTCCCCACCTTTCTTCACCCACTCCCCACCGTAATATTGAGAATACAGAATGAAAAAGACAGATAATTATCACTAGTTCATAATATTACAGAAAGAAGAAATTAAAATAAAGAGTTATCAGAGACGTCAAGAGAACATGACAATGACGTTCTTCTGCGTTTATTCACCATGCCATTGATGCTTGGGCGTTCACATAGACCTCTGCCCTTGACCCCTCCCCCCCCCACACATGCATTCTCTCTTCCTCACACACAAACTCATACATAATCACACAACCTTTCTTCAACCAAATACAAACAAGCCCGTCTGCACACACAAACCCACACATACACACGCCAAACCACCCAGCCAAACACACTCAAACAGATAAACATCAACACAAACACTCTTAATACACCCACGAGGGACTGAGGGGCACAAAAGCGAGGATTCTCAAACTACCGCTCAAGGTGTAGAGGATGCAGCTGGTAACCAATAGGAGAAGAGCAATTTGATGCTCTGTCAGCCAATCAGGTCACGAGTCTACCCTGTAATGTTACACGGGAGGAAGAGAAGAGTGGAGAGAAGGGGGAGGAAGGAGGGAGAGAAGAGTGGGGAGAAGAGGAAGGAAGGAGGGAGAGAAGAGTGGAGAGAAGAGGACGGATGGATGGAGGGAGGGAGGGAGGGAGAGAGAAGGGTGGATAGAATAAGGAAGAGGGACGGAAGAGTGGAAAGAGGATGGGGGGATGAGAAACGATGGAGGAGAAAGGGTGGGGTTGGAGGAGAAAAAGAGACAGTAAGGAAAAGTGGGAGATAGTAGAGAGGGAGAGAGACAGGGGGAACGAGACAGAACAGAAGAGGAGGATTAAGGAGTAAAGGAGACTAAGAGAGGAGAAAAGGAGAGAGGCTGAACTAAAAGAGAGGCAGAAGTAAGAGGGAGTGTGTGTGTGTGTGTGTGTGTGTGTGTGTGTGTGTGTGTGTGTGTGTGTGTGTGTGTGTGTGTGTGTTAAAGCACACTAATAAGGTAAAGGAAAAGAACAGAAGAAGACAGAAGTAAGGAGTGAATGCGTGAGTGTGCGTGAGTGAGTGAGTGTACTTGAGTCTGCGTGTGTGAGTGTGCTAAGGGAGTTCCACCACACTAATGGAGGCACCAACTAGCCAATCAGAGCTCAAAAATATTCCCCCTCACTCACCCCCCTCTCTTACAACTTAGCCAACAAGGCCCTTAAGCGTGGGCGGGTCAATACTACGCCCACGCACTACAAGCCGCGACTAAGCACAGCTATTCAGAAACCCCCCACAAAGGGAGTGCCCTCCAAGGCCGGTTTTGTGGACAACTTGTCAACCCGCGCTATTGTTTCTGGGTCCACCCCCTCTATCCCTCTCTTCACCTCCTCCCTCTCCTCTCCCCTCCCCTTCATCGCTCGCTACGGATGACGCGCGAAATTCAAACCGGACCGCGACGCGGTAAATAGCCCTCCCCTGCCACCTCCAGGAACCCTCTCCCCTCCCATTCCTTTCCCCCAGGACCCCACCCTCTCCCTTACCTCTCCAGCGTCCGTTGACGACAGCCGTTCCTCCAGCTAACGTCTCCGCCGCACACGTTCAATTTTCCAATTATCAATATATTTTTTTTTTCACTTTAGTTTTAGGAAGGTGAAAATTATCCCACTTGGATTAAAACGATTTAAAATCATTAATGCAAACTTAATTTTGTGTAAGTTAGATATCTGAAAACTGTGTTAGGTTAGGCTGGGTTAGTTTGTCCACCAACTTGTTTTGTTTTCAAAGGACAAAAAGAGCTATTCATTGACGAGAGAGAGAGAGAGAGAGAGAGAGAGAGAGAGAGAGAGAGAGAGAGAGAGAGAGAGAGAGAGAGATAATTCATCGTGATCATATTCCTAAGCACTAGAAGAGGGTCACCCACATGTCGTGTTCTGCCTCCTCGTCTTGACTACACTCTGGTCCACATACTCTCCACCCTCCCTCTTACCCTCCCTTCCCTTTAGTCTCCTCTTCTCTTCCTCTCTTTTACATCAAATTATCATCAAATACTTTTTTTCCTCCTTCGCCTCTTCTTCCTCATCCTTCTACCTTCTCCCTTTCTTCTTGTTACTGTTATTTCTCCTTATTGCGTTCCCTTTAGGCATCATCATCATCATCATCATCATCATCATCATCATCATCAATCATCATATGCCTCTATTCCTTTCATCCCAGTTCCTAGCGTTCCTCTCACATCTTCTTACGATTTCCCTATTAATTATGATTATCGTTCCACTCTGTTTATTCACATTACCTACAGTTATACTATTTTTACTTTGTTTGTTTTGATCATTATTTATCAGTTTTTTCTTTATATCTCCTAATCAATTATCAACAAGGTTACAAAATGTCCACCATCGCCATTTTCTTTTTATCTTTTAATTCCTAACTTATTTTCGCTTTTGTTTATAACTTCATTCGTAAACAATTCATCAATTTCTTAACCTTATACAGTCCTCGTGTTCCCCTTCTCCCTCCTCCTTAACCTTCTTTTATCTCATCTCCTTCCTCTAACCCCTCTCCTTCCCCTTATTCTTCTTCTTCTCTCTCTTCTCCTTTCTCCGCCCCCACTCTCCCTTTATCCTTGTCTCCTCACCTTTCCCTTTTCCCCTTCCCCTTACTTTTCTACCCTATCCCCTCCTTTATTTTTCTCTCCCCTCATTCCTTCACCCCCTCTCCCCTCCCTTACTCTTCTCTTCTCTCCTTCCAATTCTCATATTCTCCATCCTTCCTCCGCGTCGCCCAATTGCTTCCTCTTCCTCTTCATTACGATTGGTCGCGAGTATCCCCTCTTTGATCTTCTCTGACCAATAAACGTGCACGTTCCTCATAATTCCTTCTCTCTCATCCATTCCTTTTCCCTCTCCTCTCCTCTCCACTTCCTTTCTCTCCCCACCTCTACGACCTCTGCTCTCACACTCCCCTTTCCACTCACTCTTTACCGTTTCCTGTCCACTCCTTCGTTTCCTTAGTCTAATTTTCATCCTTTTCATCCGGCTAATTTATTCTTTCCTTTCCATTTTTTTCTTACATCCTTACTGTTACGTTACTTCAGTTCCATGTCCACTCTTATTCCTGTTCTTTGATGACTCTCTCTCTCTCTCTCTCTCTCTCTCTCTCTCTCTCTCTCTCTCTCTCTCTCTCTCCAGCCCCTTCAGTTAATCAATTTTCTATATATATATTTCACATCACGAAGCGTATGCCATCATTTCATCATTGATTTACCCAGTCACGGACCGTCCTTATCAACCGTACACACACCATAAACGTATGTACTTATGCAATAACAACTAAATGTACAATACATATGCAATAACAATTATATGTAAGAGCGCCACCAAGAACTCCAAGTACATATGTAACAGAAGCCAATGATTTACTATATTCAAGTTTCATAACAAACTACGTAATTTCATTTTTATCAGTATATAATTAGTCTCCTTTACTCTCTTCTTTCACCTCCTTCCTCATAATTATCGGTGCAACTGCTTCTTCTTATTCGTATCATTTATTATTTCCCTTTTCCAATATATTTTCGTGTATCAAATAATTCGATTTTATGTATTTTTAGTTATTCATCTATTTATCTTTCCCTTCTCTATCCCAGCTTTTCCACGCTCTTTCTTATCTATTTTCTTCTTGTTTTCCTCATCCATACGTACTCTCACACTTCCCACCTCCTTCAATTCTTCTCATTTCTTCCTTCATCTCCATTTCTTCTTCTTCATGTCTCCATCAATCCCTTTCTATCCCCTTTACATCTTTCTATTCTTCACTATTTTCCTCTTTCCAACCCTTACCTCTTCCTTATCCTCTTCTTCATCCCATCACCTCAATTCAGACGTCAGACTCGATATATCTTTTATCAATTTTCGCCTTTCCCATCATCCTTTTCCATCCCATATTACGTATCTTTTCCAAACTCGAATCTCTACCCATCTATTTTCTTTCCTACCTATTCATTCCTCACTCCCATCCCATTCCTTCCACCTTCTCCCCATTCCAATCTTTACCTATCTCCTTTTCTCACTTTCATTCCATTGTCTGTTTATCACCCCATTCGCGTATCTCCCTCTTATTTTTCCAACTTATTTTCTCACTTTCTTTCAATTGATGCCTTTTTATATTTTGTCTTTCTTTAGCTCTATTCCTATTCCTCTCTCTCTCTCTCTCTCTCTCTCTCTCTCTCTCTCTCTCTCATGCTAGTCTCACACACACTTTCATCTCTAACCATTCCACCATCTTTCTTTCCCGCTTCCTTCACTCACCACGATCTTTTCCTCCTTTTCCTTCATCGATTCATGTTTACTTACCCCCCCTCTCTCTCTCACACACACACACACACACACACACACACACACACACACACACACCTCACCCATCCCATCGACTCAATGTAAACTCAACCTTTGTCAATTTTCGCTCTCCTCTCCGCCAGATCAATCCGCTGTCTGTCTGCCACTTAAACCACCTTAAAACACTGTCTCACCTCCTCGCGTCTTCCTTCCTTCCTTCCTTCCTTCCTTCCTTCATTTCCATCCTTCTTTCACCTCATAAAAAACACACCTCCATCACCTTCCTCTCTCCCATTACTTCTCGTCGTTTTCCTTGTCTCATCACACCAGCTCATTTTACTCTCTCTCTCTCTCTCTCTCTCTCTCTCTCTCTCTCTCTCTCTCTCTCTCTCTCCCACGGTGACCCCCGAAGCATTATACAGCGGTCGCAGGCGTTTTGCGTTGGCCGCTGGCTCTAGCCTTAAATAATTAGGAAACATTGATTTTGCCTTCCCCCCACGAGTAGTCTGTGTGTGTGTGTGTGTGTGTGTGTGTGTGTGTGTGTGTGTGTGTGTGTGTGGTGCTCAAGCCTCGGTCGATACTCTGTCTTCTCCTCTACTACTACCGTTATGCTACTCCCTCGCTGATGCGCTATATGGGAGAGGGATGGAAAAGGTGAGAGTGAGAGAGAAAATGAGAAGGAGGAAGAGGGTGAGAATGAAGAAGGTAAAGAGAAGGAGAGGAGTGAGAGGTGGTGAGTTACTTAGTTCCTGCTGCCGCTACGCTCTCTCTGATGCTGAGAGAGAGAGAGAGAGAGAGAGAGAGCTATCTTCACTTAAGAAACTAAGAGAAAATACGGTAAGAAGATAACTGGGGAGATAAATAAGCGGGGAGATAAGAATGTGAAGACGTAAGGAGGGGAGAAAAAGTGACTAGGAAGCTTAGTGAAGTTACTCTAGAGATGGGTTGGGAGATTACTTGATGAGTGGGTGGGGTGAATAGCTTATGGATGTCCCGGGGAGATTAATTAGTAGAGGTGGTCATAAATCAAAGTAGGTGGGGAGATTAGTAAGCTAGCTAGGAGGTGGGGAAGTAAGTGGATGGGTAAGTAAGTGAATGGGGGAAATAGCTAAGCAATGGGGAGACAAAGATGGGTACAGGAGTAGACACTATTTAAGAGGATTGAATGGAAACATAGATAAACAGATACCTCTAAAGATACAGAGAGAGAGAGAGAGAGAGAGAGAGAGAGAGAGAGAGAGAGAGAGAGAGAGAGAGAGAGAGAGAGAGAAATAATATAAAATTATAAAAATATTGATAAAATGACATGTAGGCAAATATATAAAGAGACAAAGAGAGAAACAGATAAACAGAACGAATGAAAGAAACAACTAAATAGATAAACAAGCTCCCCCCCCCCGCCCCCCCCCCGACCGTGGGAAAGTTTCGGCGGCTTAACACAAACACCTGAAGTGATCCATCACCTGAGAAAGGGGTGGAGGGGGATGGTGGGGGAATGGGGGAGGGAAAGGAGGAGGGGGGGGATGAGGGGGGGGGGCATGAGGTACCCCTTCCCCCAGCCGACAAACACGTGAAAATAACAAATCATTTGGAGATGAGGACGATGACAGACGAGGATGGGACGTGTGTTCTTAGGATGGGGGGGGGGGGGGGGTGTCTGTCTCTCCTCTCCTCTCCTCTCCTCTCCTCCCCTCCCCTCACCTCCCTTTTTCTCCCCTCTCCTCCCCTTCCCTCCCCTCCCTTTGCCAGTGGTGTAATTTCGTCCAGGGAGATTCTAGGGTTATATGTAATCCAATTCCGTGATTCGAGACAATTATTACGTGATTCGTCGTGATTCGATATAATAATAAATCCGTGAATCGTTTAAATACCGAGGGAGGGAGGGAGGGAGGGAGGGAGCCGACGGAATACCGATGGACGTGTAAAAATCCCACCGATGGAAAGCTGCTGTTGGTTGTCATACCTTCTTACAGTGAGGGTAGGGAGGGAGGGAGGGAGGGAGGGAGGGAGGGAGGGAGGGAGGGAGGGGAGGGAGGGAGGGAAGGGTTGGAGAGGACGGGAGAGATAGAGGGAGGGAGGGAGAGATAGAGGGAGGGAGGGAGGGAGGGAGGGAGAGAAGGAAGGGAGGGAGGGAGGGAGGGATAGAGGGAGGGAGGGAGGGAAGGGTTGGAGAGGACGGGAGAGATAGAGGGAGGGAGGGAGAGATAGAGGGAGGGAGGGAGGGAGGGAGGGAGGGAGGGAGGGAAGGGTTGGAGAGGACGGGAGAGATAGAGGGAGGGAGGGAGAGATAGAGGGAGGGAGGAAGGGTTGGAGAGGACGGGAGAGATAGAGGGAGGGAGGGAGAGATAGAGGGAGGGAGGGAGAGATGGAGGAAGGGGAACAAATGAATGAAAGAAAGACAAGAACTATACAGATAAAATAATTTGTCATTGCCCCAGTAATAAAAGTATAACAAATGCGTCACTAATAAAAAAAAATATAAAATATAAAAATAAATGACTGGCGACCCGTATGAGCTTGTCGGATATTTAACCCGTAACTAGGAACGAAAGAGCACGAGTTATAATCCGCTTATATCAGGGTTGTGATAATTCTACCTTTAATGTTTACAAACTGGCAAAAATAATGGAGGAATGAGCTTAAACAACGAATATAAAAAAATGAAATTTAATCAATTATGAATTTTAAAAAGTGTGTAAGTGTGTGTGTGCTAGAGAGAGAGAGAGAGAGAGAGAGAGAGAGAGAGAGAGAGAGAGAGAGAGAGAGAGAGAGAGAGAGAGAGAGAATTGTGGGGGTTTTCTGTGATACATAATATACTTTCCTGAATTTATTTTTATCTCTCTCTCTCTCTCTCTCTGTCTCTCTCTCTCTCCTCCCACCATCTTCATTCTCACTTTCTTGCCTGTCTGCTTCTCTCACACATTTCTCCGTTTCTCTTTCTCTATCTCGCTCTCGCCAGCAATTTCCGCCCGGGGATGGACCAGAGTTCGTGTTTTTGCCGTTATCGACCAAATCCGGGCGGTCTTTATCCCTCTCTCTCCTTCAGGTGAGGCAAATATGACCACCCGAAATTTTTTAATTCAGTTGAGAGATATTTTACAATAATATATTTAGAGATGTACTGTGACTGTGTTTACAATTAGACAGACATAACTTACACCTGTTTGTTTGAATCTGGAGATGATTTACAATTATCTATTTCAATTGAGTTACTATATACAGGGGGCCTATAGGAACAGTTATAAATAATATATTAAATTTACCTTGAAATATCTAAACAGAAATATAATTAAAAATAATGATCTGGTATAATGACCTGGTATCGCATTTAAGAGGTTAAAAATATCAGATTCGATGAACTAATGTAATATACTCAAGGAGATGGCATCGTACTCGAGGGATTGGCATCGTACTCAAGGGATTGGCATCGTACTCAAGTGCCTGGCATCGTACTCGAGGGATTGGCATCGTACTCAAGTGCTTGGCATCGTACTCAAGTGCCTGATATCGTACTCAAGTGCCTGATATCGTACTCAAGTGCCGAGCATAATATTCTAGTGCCTGGCAGTGTCCTCAAGCGCCTGGCATCGTACGGAATATATTAAACCGATAAACGTCACAACTCCATCACTACATCAAGAACACGTAATTAAATATGCAAAAAACCAACAACATTACCTTTAATGTTTATCGAAGGTGGAGTCAATATCAAAACTCCTTACAGAAAAAAAAAAGACTCACTGCCTGTCAGTATATGATTGCAATTCATATCACCATTTGTTGCACTCTGCAATATGAAAACTAAATTGCATGATATTAAAACTGAAATTGCACGCAGGTTAAAAAAAATATACATACATACTACATACACACATACTCTTTTATTGACAAAATCGTGCTGTATGTTAACAAAAAGTGTTACTGGATATTAAAGCCACAGGTGACCTACAGGTAAAGCTTGAAATAGCGTATTAGCGAAACGGTACACGATATGAGGCAAAAAAAAAAAAGGGATATACAAAAATAATCATTATTTTTATTTCGCAAAAGAGGAATTTGATATCGGAAACAATTACACACACACACAAAAAAAGGGTTTAAACACATTTTCAAAGTACTGTATATTCCCTGTTAAGCTCACACACAACTACGACACAACAGTTTGAGCTCATAGACGACCATAGAACTACGACATAATAGTTTGAGTCCCTATAGACGACCATAGGACTACGACATAATAGTTTGAGTCCCTATAGACGACCATAGGACTACGACATAATAGTTTGAGCCCCTATAGACGACCATAGGACTACGACACTACATTTTGAACCCATAGACGACCATAGGACTACAACACTATAATTAGATGCATTAAACGCACGCCCCTATAACTACGACACTGTCTACTGACCACACAGACGCCTACAGAACTACGCCACATATCCGACTGTCTATTTCACGCCACAGAACTGAACTGTCTATTTCATGCCACAGAACTAATCTGGTTCCCCCAACGCCACAGCGGGTTTAATTCCTGAAGTGTACACACAGACAAACGCTCAATACCGTAGCCTTTACGTTCTGATAATTCCCAATGACTAATGCAGACTAACAATATAAATACGTGATAGAATTTATACTCTTAACATGTTGGGTGTTAGCCAAAAAAAAAAAAACTAGTGAGAATTTATTATTTGATAAATTAATTTGCAAATATGGTCTCAAAGGCAATTGTGGTTACCGGAGAGAGAGAGAGAGAGAGAGAGAGAGAGAGAGAGAGAGAGAGAGAGAGAGAGAGAGAGAGAGAGAGGATAACATCCCTACCGACAAAGTTTTCCACAACAGCGAATAAAAAATATATATATTTAAACATTCCCCCTGAAATCCAAACCACAGAGTCTCGGTGCCTCTGGGTATTCTGTCATATAATCTGCAATAGAAACAACACCCTAACAACAACAACAACAACAACAACAGACCATGGGAGACAGACCACACAGACAGACAAATGGATATAGTGAGGTTCCACAGACATAAAAACAGACAGTAAAAGACAGTTTACATTCACTCATAGAAATAATTAGATGACACACACAAAAACAAACACACACACACACACACACACACACACACACACACACACACAGTAGGAGAATACGCAAAAACTAGCAAAGTACAGTACAGAGAGAAAGAGTCGAAAGGGACACACAAACAGACAGGTACTGAGAAAAACAGACGGGTATAGACGGATAGAGACGAAGAGGAAAACACGGGGCAGACGACAGATGGAAACAGACGGAGAAGAAGAGCCAATACATCATAGGGTTAAAAAAAAAATGTGATGAATTATGAGACACCGCGAAAATCTAGTCTGATGGGTAACTTGACCCTACTGAGCCTGTCACAAAGAGGGAGGGAGGGAGGGAGAAGGGGAGCGAGGTAGTGGGGGAGGGATAATGATTGAGTATTAATAAGGAAGGGATATGGATACGAAAGGTTATCAGAGAGAGAGAGAGAGAGAGAGAGAGAGAGAGAGAGAGAGAGAGAGAGAGAGAGAGAGAGAGAGAGAGAGAGAGAGATATGTAACAAAATGGTGAAGTAGCGAAAGGAAGGGATAGTGAGAGAAGAAGGAGGGCACAGCAGGAAGGAAGAAATGGAAGGAAGAGGAAAATAAGGGAGAGATGATATTATTTTTATTATTATTATTATTATTATTATTATTATTATTATTATTATTATTATTATTATTATTATTATAAGCACACACATCTATCTGTAAATCTATCGCTCTATCTAAATGAGAGGAAGAGACACAGGTGAGACAGGTGAGAAAATAGACACACAGGTAGAATCAACACCAGAACATGAGGGTCAGGTAGAGACAACATGTACAGGTGGGCAGACAGGTAAAGGATTCAAGGGTGTACCTGTAACACTTAATTATTCTCGTGTCGGTACTGTCAACGCTCCAAGGATCTCTCTACCCCCGTCTAAGCCTCACCACCTCCTCGTCTCTCCCTCACTACCACCCGTCTCTCCCTCACCCCCCCCCGTCTCTCCCTCACCACCCCCACGTCTCTCCCTCACCACCCCCTCATCTCTCTGCTGAACATATCAAACACAGTAATTATCATTTTCCAGTCAAATTCAATTCACTACTGGCAAGGTTTCCTACTGATGCCGGGTTGAATAGCATTATTATAACTTGAAAAATAGTACAGTAGGGATAGTTATTATTATTTTGTTAAACACTACGAAGAATAGCAACAAAATCTTATGGAAAAACAATAATAATAATAATAATAATAATAATAATAATAATAATAATAATAATAATAATAATAACACTGTTTACCGCAACAATAATATAACACACTGTACACCTTAAAATATTATACTGTAATTTATTTCCGTCCTCATAACAGCAAGATAACATTTCCTTCCCCTCTCGTCTGTATCAATTTTTCCTGATGGTGGAAAAAATGTTGCCAGAGTTCAATCCCTCTTACAAATTAACTCAACAAATATTTTACCAACGTGATAATTAAAAGCAAGTTTATTTAATTACCAAAAACAAATAAATTATTTTGAGTTTTCCTCTCCTGGGAATGAAAAATAAATATACATTATTCTCCACAAAACGTATACATACATTATATGTATGCCCGTGAATACTTATAGTTAGACAATAAATATTTCTTTCAATCAAAAAATATATATATTTTTTTAAAGTGACAAGTTTATGTTGTCGCCAAGACATTTTTATCTGGAAATAAACCTTGAATCAGACAATATGGTGCAATTTTATTGTACTTTAATAAATAAATGAGCTTGAAAAATATTATAATTTGTCAATATTATATAAACAGATAAAGACATTTATTCTATTCACCTCATAAAAATTAATTTAAATAATGTCTAACTTGTCAAAAAACTTTAAATGGAATACAGAAAAGTAAATTAATTCAATCACCTGAAAAAATGAAGAACAAATAAATTCGCCGTCAAAAACCAACTTAAGACTAAAATAAATTGCCTTGGAAGATTTTCTAACTCGTCAAAAGAGATATTACACAGACAATAAGAAGCAAATTTATTTTACAAGCGAAGGCTCAAGGCAGCGGCAGGCAGGCAGGTGAACTACGCTACGTTGTTGTTCTTTTAAATGAGGCCAACACTAACCAGCGTCATCTATTGTCATCTTCAGGAGGCTCCAGGGCACGACCCCCCCCACCCCCACCACCCTCTTTCAGCTCACTGTGACTTGGTCGAGTTTAATGTACAAACGGACCCCCCCCCCTTCTCATCTCTCCTCCTCCCTTTCATCACCCCCTGACCAGCACATTCCCCCTTCCCCTCCGTCACCCTTTGTCCAGCACCCTCACCCTTCCCCTCTGTCCAGCACCCTCACCCTTCCCCTCGGTCCAGTACCCTCACCCTTCCCCTCTGTCCAGCACCCCATCCCCTATACCTCCTCCCCCAAACCCCCTCTACTGTAACTCCCTCTCCCCCACCCCACCTGCGCTGTCTGGGGTAATACTGATGCTACAATTTCTTGGAAACTCTCTCTCTCCTTCCCTTCCACCACTCCCTCTTTTCCTTCCATCACTCCCTCCTTCCCTTCCATCCCTCTCAGCCTCCCTCCTACAAAGCACACTCAGTACTCACCAGCACCGTCACCATCTCTGAGCCGCGACACTTAGTCAACTTACCTGGAAAAAGAAAGACAAAAATTAATACACGTCATGTTTCACAATAGGTAAAATTAATAAAACAAAAATGATAATAAGAATATAAAAAATATATATCGGTATATTTCAATATACAGAATTACTGATATATATAGACAAATAAATCTAATAAATATAACACCGTAATTTATATAACTTTCCATAAGGGAAGAAATTAGAAAACATAAATGAAAAAACTTGTAATAAAAACGTTAATTTAATTATATATTATAATTTAGAAAAAAGTTTGGGATTACTGACATTATAAACAAACAATAAATAAATAAAAATATATATTAAAAGAAAACGTTAAAATACAAGATTTTTCACCACAGCAAAATTATTGACATGAATAACTAAAAAATGCATAAATAATTAATTGGATAATACACATTAATTTACACAACACAAGTTAAAAATAATAAATGGAATAAAATAAATAAAACTTCATTTGTTACTCTACGATACTTTTCAATACAGCTCAAATTTCATACATCAATATAAAAAATAATACAACCAAGAAGAAAAAAAATACTTAATACATCAAACCTTATTTGTGGGAACACTTGAACCATATGATGTAACTGGTCAACCAACACAATAATAACAACATTAATCAGAGTCATAACAAAGGAAAAGACTATTGACAGTTAATAAATAATCTAAACCATAATGAGAGAAAATAACAACTATTGTAATTCTTGAAAAATGACATGAATAGAATAAAATATGTTTAGTGAAGCTAATTATATCACCTGGAATAACTTGTTAAGTACAGTAAGTCACTTTATATATCAATAACTTTTACATTTTCTTAAGAAGTTTTACAGTTAATATAATGAACTACTTAAAAATATATTATACATACATAGCCCAGTACAGTACTTTTTCTTAAGAGTACAATATAATCAAATGAACAACTATATTTTTTAACATATACCGATAATAGGATATTTTTTGAATTATTAAATTAAATTTAATAGTATAAAGAGTTCTAACAGTAATAAGTTTAACTGCTGTTGGACTAGTGTAATTACTAACCTCGTTACGCGCTTAAAGACCTTAATTGACCAAGAGCAGTAATATCGTTACCTGTACTAGTACCTTTTTCACCTAAAGTTAACTCACAAAACTCGTTAGTTACAATATATATATATAAATAAGGCTAACTAAAAAACAATTGTTTATTGTACATGAAAATAAGGGAATTTACACTTTTACCACAAAACTGTAAACATTAATATTTGGATTTACTCTCTCTCTCTCTCTCTCTCTCTCTCTCTCTCTCTCTCTCTCTCTCTCTCTCTCTCTCTCAGTAAACGTTGGAAAAATAGAAAATTCTTAAGAGATACTAAATCAAGAGAGAAAATAGTAAAAGGTTAGAATTATGGAGACATATATTGTGAAGACGTCGATAAATATTGTAAAAGTTATCAACTAAATCTTGACAGCCAGTAAATAAACGACAAGACTACCACCACCATCAACAGCAACAACAACAATAATAATAATAATAATAATAATAATAATAATAAACCATGGCAAGTGATGACGGAGGTAAGGATCCAGATTGACACAAAAACAAGACAGTTCACAAGAGTATCATGGTCGTGTAGGCAGGCAGCAGGAGAGGCCAAATATTTGTGTTCAAGTTACACAAGCACTGGAGATGAGAGCAATGAAGAGATCTCGTATAATCAAACAATAGTTCTACTGCAGGGTAAAGTGGAGCATATATTCTGGGACACACACACACACACACACACACACACACACACACACACACACACACACAGCTCGTAGTCTTTATGCTCCGTCATGAGTGAGTGAGGTACATACAGTGATACTCTTGCCCGTCGGTATGTCCATATACTAAAAATTCTTCCAAGTGCATTATCGGACCCTTAAATGTATAGCATATCCAGGAATGTGGTTGTTTGGGGGGGGGGGGGGGTCCTGGGTGGCTAAGTCCCTCTCTCTCTCTAAGTCTGCTTCCCTCTCCCTCTCCTGGTCTGTTTCCCACCATTCCCCTCTTAGACTTCAATTCCCCTTCCCCCTTCTGGTCTGCCCTCCCTCCCCCTTTTGAAATGCCCCCTCCTTGTTTTGTGGTCTAAGCCTCTCCCCTCCCTGGTCTTCCCCCTTCCCCCTCCTGGTATTCCCCCCTTACCCCCCTGGTCTGTCCCTCCCCCTCCTGGTCTAACCCCCCTTCCCCCTGGTCTACCCCCCCCCCCTCTGGTCTGAAGGTCTTTAACATGCAGATTGGTGTAGGACCAACACACGCCCCCCTCCCATAAATTAGTGACGTCAGATGCAGTCTGGTCTCCCGTCACTCATTCCTGGCGAGGGAGAGACAGATGGAGGGAAGGGGAGGGGGAGGGGGGCACAGGAGAGGGGTAAAAGAAGGAGACTGAAGGGGTGCATAGAGAGGGAAAGATGGGATGGGTGGAAGGAATGGGTAAGTGAGGAGTGGAAGGAAGGAGGGGTGATGATCGGAGTGAAGAGAAGGAAAGGGAGATGGGGAGGTTGGAGGGACGGAGAAGCGAGAGGGCGGAGTAGACAGGAGGGAGAAGGATCGGTTGTTACTAGCTGGTAGAATGAGGAAGGAAAAGGGAGAGAAAGAGCCAAGTCACTCACTGATGGAATGGGGAAGTACTAGGTCACTCACTGATGGAATGAGAAAGTAAGGGGAGGGAGAGGAACACTGTCACTCACTGGTAGGGCGAGGGGAGACGGGTGCAATTGCCGAGTCACTCACAGCCGTGGAAGGTGAGGGTGGTTGTGGGGGGCAGTAGTGGTAGTGCTGGTGGTGCTGGTAGTAGTAGTAGTAGTAGTAGTAATGGTGGTGGTTAGTGACTACATTGCTGATTGGTGAGTAAAAGTGAGTGACGGCGTTACTTATGAGTAGGTTGGGATGAGAGTGTACAAGAGCTATGAGTTATCAAGAGTTACTCTCTCACGCCAGAGAGTAATCTTGTCCACAGGTGTACATGACCGTTTTTCAGGTGTACACACACACACACACACACACACACTGAATGACCTCCACAATGTCCCAAAACCCACACATTTCCACCTCACTGCGTGTCAACTAATCCCCACCCCCCACGTGTCCAACATGCATTACTGAATATATTCATTAGCATATACAACTCCAGCGAACCATCCCCGTCCATTATCCGCCGCCCAAACATGTCCACCACGTCAACACATGTCCCAAAACATGTCCAATACATCAGTTCATAGATTTACAGTCATCAATAGGCAGAGTTGGTTGGCTTCATTTAAAACTTTTTAATTAATAGAAAAAATATACGGTAATTGAGCCTGCAAATCACAACATAACAGACGCTAGGTATAGTGTGTGTGTGTGTGTGTGTGTGTGTGTGTGTGTGTGTGTGCAAATACTCGTACTAACAAAAAATTATATCACACACTTATTTCAACACACACACACACACACACACACACACACACACACGCGCGTACATGAACTGCAGTCTCTCGCTTCCAATGCCATTATCAGCCGTCTATCGCATTACCAACGTCATCGTGCGAACGCGGCCAAATATTTTCCCTAAAGCGTATATGACAGTTCAATTTCCTGGTACTGACGGGCGGCCGATGGTACTGTCTGATGGTATCTCTTGTCTTCAACTTCTGGTATCACCTGGCAACCTGTCCTCACCTGTTCAGATACCTGCAGCTTGTCACCCGCTGAGTCATTTACCCCAACTCCTTCCCTCCTTCCCTCTCAACCTCACCCACACCCACAAACCGCCTCCGACATTACCACCCACACCACTACCACCATACTATCATCACCATACCAACACCCCCACACACACCACCACCACCATACCAACACCCCCACCACCTTCACACCACAAGACGGGCCTCGACAGGTTGCCGAGTGTCGTGTGACCACCAGGTGAGAGGAAGGGTATTGACACCAAATATCCGGTCAGTTAGTAGCACAGAGCCGCACCCACCTGAAATTTAGGTTTTTGTTCCCAGGTGGCGGTAATTGGTTCCTGTGAGCATTTTCGTGTGTTTGGAATGCTTTTCTGATTATTGGAATGTGTTTTTTGTTGTTGTTGTATTGCTACGAATTCAGGTGTGTGTGTTTTTTTTTGCAGTGTGCGCGCGTGTAAGTTTGTATGTGTGTGTGTATGTTTGTAAAATTTCAGGCATTTTTTATTGGTATGTGTGTGTGTGTTTCTAAAGATTTAAGAGTCTTTTCATAATTTTATTTTATATTTTTTATTTTTTGTGCTTTTACAAAGTCTTCCGTGTTTATTTCAAGAAACTTTTTTCTAATGTTCTTTTTTTTGTTTGACATAATTGGGAGGTTTGCTGTTGCATTTATCATTACCTGCGTTTGTTTTGTTTTCCTTACAAATTCTGGCATGTTTTCGTTTTCACCTAATTAGGAGGCTTTTTCGGGTCGTTTTTCTTAATAGTTTTGATTTAGTTCTTTCTCGAATAAAGGCCTCAATTATTTATCAAAGGTCGTGTTTTTTTACAACTGTGTTTTTTTCAAATATGGGTGTATTTGTTAACATATAAAAGGCGTTTCTGTAAAAAAAATGAAGCTTTTTTAAGACTGGTGTTTCTTTTTGTTTTTTTAATATTTTGTTAAATAATAAGGCGAGTGTTTGTATTACCTCTCCATAAATTCAGACATGTATTCTCCTCGTTTTTTTTTCATCTTCAGTTTAATTACACAGACTCTAACAAGCCAGTAGTTCCTCTTAACTGTCTTTAAGTATCTCATAATTACTCAACAGCCTTGATATAAAATTCACAGGCTGGCGAAAGTTGAAAGAAGTATATAGACTTTTTTCATAAGAGTTTAAACGCTCTCGTCAAATACTTTCATTAGCATTTAGCAAATTATATTAAATTTTTTTGTAGTTCCATGAAAGTTTTTTCTCTCTCCTCAGAATGTCCAGGTTTTTCCCTCGTCCTTGGGATGTTTTCTGAAGAGCTCTTTTAAAATGTATTCTATCAATACAAACCTATACACGAACACACACCTTAATGAATACTGTATAAACATCAATTATCTTAATAAAATCTTACATATAAATATATATCGTGAAATAATCTTTGTAAAATTAATAATGGTAATAAACTAAAGTGACGTCGGTGTATAAAGCTTGAAGATCTATGTCAAACAGGGAGTAAAATGCCTCATATCATGTATTTGAAAACATAGCCTCAAGACTCACCTAAAAATATAAATACTTTGAAATAAACGACACATGAAAGAGAGGACAAACACTAACAGAATTAACTACTAAAACACTATTATGTGTACCTAAACTCCTCGGGTCTTTAAATAATGGTGAACTAGAATTATTCATATACGTGTTTTAGGTAAAAAGAAGTATATCGTATAACGTATTTCAGGACATTATTTAAAGTGCGTTAGTTTATAACCACTGTAATATTCCCCAGATATATTCGCTCACTTTGTTCTCTGTTTATCCAATATGGCGCTTCATAACTTTATATAATAGTTTAAGACCAATAAACAGCATATAGAAGATTGCGTAATACGTGAACAAATATTTAGTACTTGAACAAAAATAATAAAAATGAATTTGTAAACAAAAACATTAGTTAATAAAATAAATCATATTAATAAGATCATCTAAATACTTATACTAAGTAAACAAAACTACAATATGTATACAATTTAAATACCTGAATTAATTAGTTAATAATATTATAACCCTTAAAAAATAATTATTTAATTGGGTCATGAAAATCGAGATTAAAATATAAAGTTTTTAAGGAAATTTAATTGTGTTTCGTATCTCCTGAATAACTATTAGCATTTAACAGTTTGTTCCTGTGAGTGCCACAGTGCCATGTGTAACGTGATGCTGGTGAGAGTGCCGCTGGTAGTGCCTGCCTCGCCCGTCATGGTTGGTCTGGCACTCTGGCACTCCCCTGAGCACCTGGGTGTGGCAGAGGAGTGCCACTGTGGTGGAGGAAAGGGACAGAGTGACAAATCCTCTAAATAGTGATGCTCTCTAGGAGTGCCAGGGTGGGAGAGAGGTAGAGTGCCAGGGTGGGAGAGAGGTAGAGTGCCAGGGTGGGAGAGAGGTAGAGTGCCAGGGTGGGAGAGAGGTAGAGTGCCAGGGTGGGAGAGAGGTAGAGTGCCAGGGTGGGAGAGAGGTAGAGTGCCAGGGTGACAGAGAGGTAGAGTGCCAGGGTGGCAAAGAAGTAGAGTGCCAGGGTGACAGAGAGGTAGAGTGCCAGGGTGGGAGAGAGGTATTGGAATGGCATTACTGGCAGACGGAAGACACAAAATGCCACAATGAGAGACGAATGAGTGGGAGAGACGCAGAGATGGTGAAGTAAAGTGCCTCTCTAAAGAAGTGCCAGATAGAAGGAGAGTTATAAGGAAGAAGGAAGAGCGCCAGAAGGAGAGAGGTAGAATGAAGTACAACGTTGATTTAAAGAAGGACCAGAGTGAAGGAGGTAGACTGACACACTAAAGAAGGGCGAGAGTGAAGGAGGTAGAGTGCCACACTGGAGGAGTGCCAGAGTGCCATGGCCCCATACTCTTCCTAACGAGTATTGACCCTGGAGCCCAATGGCACTATACGTTCAGAGGCACCTGTGTCCTCTTCTACCAGGACCACCTCCCCACCTCACTTAAAGGTAGATAGAGGAGGGGGGAGGAGTATGGGAGGGGAAGGAGACAAAAAGGGAGAGAGGAAGATGTATGGGAGAAGCGAGAGAAGGGAGAGGGAATGGAGATATATGGAAGGGTAGAGAGAGAGATATAGAAAGAAGAGATACAATGAGAGAAAAAAGAGAAGTATGCAAAGAAGGGAAAGGGAGAAGGAGGGAGAGTTATAGAGAGAATAAGGAGGAGGGTGAGAAAGATATGGAACAAGGATAATAGAAGTGAAGGGACAAGAGGAGGAGGTGAGAGAGAAAGAGACAAACAGAGAGAAATGGCGAAGATTATAAGTTTTGAAACGCTTCATATGAGTGTTTTTACCTTTAAGAAATGTTTGAAAAGCTCCTTTATTTACAGATTAGAAACATCTACGTAAAACTAAAGGAACGTTTGAGAAGCGTCTTTGTTTATAATTCAGGAAAGACTTAAGATGCGTTTGTGTTTACAGCTCAAGAAACGTTTGAGACAATGTTTTTCTTTACACCTGAAAAACGTTTGTGTTTACAAGTCAGAAACAGCTGTGACTGATGATCTCTCGTACCTAAATTAACCCCCCTCCCACCCCTCTCTTCCCCCTCACAAAAAGAATCGAAGATAAGTGTAGCAAGTGATCTTGCATTTGCATTTAAAGCGCTTCCCAAATGCTGCATATTTAGGTAAAAAATGACCGAAATATTCATGAGCATCCAAGACTACTCTCACCACAACCAGGAGTGAGTGAGTGAGAGGCCTCCATGGTCCAGGGGTGAGAGCGGAGAAGAAGGTGCTGGAGGAGAGGGAGGGAGGAAGAAGAAGGAGAGGGTGTTGGAGAGAGGGAGGAAGATGGAGAGGGGAGAGGATAAGGGATAATGTCGAAGGAGAAGTAGGGGGTAAAGAGGAACGAAGGGGGAGAGAAAAAAAACGGAAAGGGAGAGGAAAGACGTAGAGGAGAGCAAGAAAAGGAGAGGAAAGGGAAAATTTAGAAGAAAGGGAAAGAAGAGGAGGCAAGAAATGGAAAAGGAAGGATAGAAAAAAAGGAAGAAGTAGGAAAGGGATAAAGATGAGAGGAATATGAAAAGAGGCCATGATACGGGTTGCAGGGAAGGAGAGGTTAGTGGAAAAAGAAAGAGAGGAGAGATAAGGCATCAAGAGAAGGAGAAAGGACAAATGAAGGCCAAGAGAGAGAGAGAGAGAGAGAGAGAGAGAGAGAGAGAGAGAGAGAGAGAGAGAGAGAGAGAGAGAGAGAGAGAGAGATACACACAGGAAGCCAGGGAGCCGTCGGGCTAAATCTGGCTCCAGTATACCTCGATGAGATTAATTCAATCTCAGTAATTCAATTAAAAAACTCTTAATTACCTCGAAGCTTCATCTGCGAGGTGGGAGGGGAGAGGGAGGGAAGAGTGAGAGAGAGAGAGAGAGGGGGGGAGGGAGGGAGGGAGGGAGGGAGGAGAGTAAGAGGGAGGGAGAGGTTCCCTAATGATGCACAGTTTTAATTCTGGTGACATGGTTGGTACCTCGTGTAAGCTTGACGGGGGGTAGAGGAGGGGAAGAAAAGGTAAATGGGGGGACGGGAAGGATGGGGGAGAGAGAGAGAGAGAGAGAGAGAGAGAGAGAGAGAGAGAGAGAGAGAGAGAGAGAGAGAGAGAGAGAGAGAGAGAGAGAGTTAAAACAAAGGACACAAACGCAGAACACCTCAACATAGACGTCAGCTAAAATACCCAACAATAGGTCACAGCGACTAACGTCCAACATCGATGCTCTTGTAGTACTCATCAAGGTGTATGTGTGTATTTGAGGATGTATATTGTGTATGTGATGATGTATGTATGTATGTATGTGACGATATATGTGTGTATGTGACGATGTATGCGTGTATGTGACGATATATGTGTGTATGTGACGATGTATGCGTGTATGTACGATATATGTGTGTATGTGACGATATATGTGTGTATGTGACGATATATGTGTGTATGTGATGATGTATGCGTGTATGTGACGATATATGTGTGTATGTGACGATATATGTGTGTATGTGACGATGTATGCGTGTATGTGACGATATATGTGTGTATGTGACGATATATGTGTGTATGTGACGATATATGTGTGTATGTGATGATGTATGCGTGTATGTACGATATATGTGTGTATGTGACGATATATGTGTGTATGTGACGATATATGTGTGTATGTGACGATGTATGCGTGTATGTGACGATATATGTGTGTATATGACGATATATGTGTGTATGCAACGATGTATGCGTGTATGTGACGATATATGTGTGTATGTGACGATATATGTGTGTATGTGACGATGTATGCGTGTATGTGACGATATATGTGTGTATGTGACGATATATGTGTGTATGTGACGATATATGTGTGTATGTGACGATATATGTGTGTATGTGATGATGTATGCGTGTATGTGACGATATATGTGTGTATATGACGATATATGTGTGTATGCAACGATGTATGCGTGTATGTGACGATATATGTGTGTATGTGACGATATATGTGTGTATGTGGCGAAGTATGTGTGTGTGTATGTAGCGTTTGTGACCGAAAGAACGTGAGAAAATTAACTCTTCTACGTACGGACGGACAGCCATATGGACGGACTAACAAAGGTAACACAATATGCCTTTTTCCAGCTCGTGGCGGGGCATAAAATAGTAATCTGGGCGCATAATAGAGTGATGGGGGAGAGGGGAGAAGGTATGGGTGAGGAGAGGCGGAGGAGGTATGGGTGGGGAGAGGCGGAGGAGGTACGGGTGGGGAGGGGGGGGGAGGTATGGGTGGGGAGGGGGGAGGAGGTATGGGTGGTGAAAGAGAGAAGAGGGGGATAATGAAGAGGGAGGGTGAGATGGGTAGAGGGAGAGAGGGCTGGAGGGAAGAGTGGAGGGATGGAAGGAGGAATGAAGGAAGAAAAGGAGGGAGGGAAGAAGGAAGGAAAGAAAAGAGGGCTGAAGGGAGGGGGGAGGGAGGGAGGGAGGGAGAGGAAGGGAGGGAGGGGATACTTAAAATAATCTGATCATTGCTATTATCAAACTCGCCCAAGCTCTTTTAGGGGAAGAAGGGAAGGAAAGAGGACCAATAGTCTCCGTCAAGTTTCAAGAAAATCCGTCCACTAGTTCTTGAGTTATCTCGCCTTTCACACGGAGAACACAACACGGACACCACGGACACGAATACACGGACACAATAACATGGACACCGCGGACACGAGTCCATAACATATCGCTAAGTCGACAGAATAAAAATGGATCTCAAACAACTTTACAGTCCCGGAGTATAAAGTATTCATTTACCGTAGACTTTACTTAGTTTTAAAACATATTCAACACCAGCCAATTACAATTCAGCGTCTCTCAGCCAATTTTCACGCCCAATTTTCTCTATATACTCTTTCTTGCCGACAAGTAATTTGTTGTGTGTTGAATCACCCCGTGTGTGTGTGTGTGTGTGTGTGTGTCTTCTTCACACAAACCACACATTACTACATACAAATAACACATGTTGCCACACACACACACATACATCAATGTTGCAAGTTATACTTTTTTTATCAATGAACAAAAGAAACAATCAGAGGCGAGCAAGAACATCCATTATGAGGATGAAAACTGATTAGGAAATAGAGGAGATTTAACGCAGGGAAACATAATAACCTCTCCTTGTGTACCTCTCGTGGGCCACACTGTCGCAAAAATAATGAAGCGCCGTAAGAGTACATTCAGATAATCCCTAGGAAGCAAATCAAAAAGTTTACACAATTACATTCCTCTGCACTGGATACTTTTTTTTTTTTTGCATAATAATCCTGTTGACACCTTGCTGTCACGTGGTCATTTCCGGGTCTGGGTGGAGGGCTAGGTTCCTTCCTTATACACCCGGAAACAAATGAGTATACTATTGGGTTCGCTTACCGATGACGGAACAATCTTTAGGTGGTGGAGAAGCCCACTACCTGCTGAGTGATAACAATCAACACCTGTCTAGCCACCCTGAACCATGGATAGGTTTGCATGCATGAAAATATAGCCAAGAATAATATTACACTTTTCACTATAATAATGAACCAACTGGAGTGACCCGGAAGTATGTTATGACCGAATGGATAGACAGACCAACAGGTACAAATCAATCACATGCCCCATCCTACATCCTCACAGTAGAGGGGGGCATAAAGACATAAAGTGCCCCCATCATAATGTAGGAGGGAGACATTAAGTGCCTTTGTTATGATGCGCTACACAGGGATAATCTCATTAACGCTGGCAATTAAAAGAGCGTGAGTGAGTATCACCTTCTGTCTCTCCCTCCAAACAACAACAACAACAAAATAACAATTATCTCTTCTGATTATTGTGGAGTTCCATCTGCCTTGAGCTACCGACATCACTCCTGCCGCGTTTGATCAAAACTGGATGGTAAACAGATGTAGTATTAGGGAAACAGTTAAAAAAACGGACGTACGGACGGATGAACTTATTGACTCGTTTTCATAATTCGTTTTATTATATTTTTCTTATATTCTCTCCATCTTTCGTCTTCTATTTGCGTTATCAACTCAACAATTTTGCAATCCGGAAATTTAATTAATGTTGCAAGATCAGCACAGAAAAATTATTTCGTGCAAAAAGTTTATTCGACAAAAATCCTTCTACCTGAGCTGTACACAAGGTCACTCCTGAGGATTATTACAATTGTTGCAAGATCATTTGTTGAAAACTGTTATTCGTAAATGAAAACCAATCAACATGAAAACCATTTACCTACATTACAAGATCAGCCCTGTTGCAAAAGCTCGGAAAAGAATATTGTTATTTGTTGCAAGAATACCCCTGAACACTAAATCTGTTGATAAACCAGCCATGAAAATGAACGTGCATAAATATAATCAGTTTACCTATGTTGCAAGACTGTGGCCACGAGAAATAATTCCACCTGCAGAAAAACAAAAACAAAAAAATCCTGCTACAATCGAGCAAAGATTCAGCAACTGTATAACGACAAATTCGTCAAAAAAAAATATATATAGTGTGTGTGTTTCAAAATATAGGAAGAGGAAGGGAGTGAGAAAAAGAAAGTTGAAAGGGACGGAGAAGGAAAAGAGAAAGGAAGAGAAGGAGGAGGGACAGATGTGAAAGGCTGAGATGAAGAAAGCCAGAGGAGGGAGACAGGGAAGGAAGGAGGGACGGATGGGGAAGGTAAAAGACAGAGAGAGCGACACGAAAGGATGGAACGTAGAGAGAGACAGAGAGGAAAGGAGAGAGGAAAGAGGAAGAGCAGAAGGTGGAAATCAAATAGAAAATGAGCTTGAGAAAAGGGAGGGAGGGAGGGGTTGACAGACGGAGGGACGGGCAGAGAAAGGTGAAACGCAAAAGAGAGGGAGGGAAGGGGGGGGGGGAGGGGGGAGGGAGGGAGGGACTCTGTAAGAATAGAGAGCCAGGGTGTCAAGGGTCAGATATTATGCAGTAGACACAGTTTAGCCTCGGCCATGACGGCGGGGGCATGAATCACCCTGAAATGATTCAACAGCCAAGGAATGATTCACGAGTCAGGGGACTATGTCTCTTGCTATGATTCAGGGACCCAGGGAATGATTCAGGAGGCAGAGACAGTGTTCGTTACCAATGATTCAGCGAGGCGGGGAATGATTCAGGGAGTATGAAATGATTCAGGGAGTATGGAATGATTCAGAATGACGTGAATGATTCAAGATTCAGCGGACAGTGGTGATGCAAAAACTGAGGAAGCGCCGATAATGATTCGGGGAAGGAAAGCAATATTCAGGGAGCCAGTGAATGATTCTGGTTGGTGAAGGAAGGAACCAGGGGAGGGAGGTGGTGATGGAGGGAAGTAGCAGAGGGTAGAGATGGAAGGCAGGAGTGGAGGGCAAGGGTGATGCAGGAAGGTAATGGAGGGGCAGGGGAGGTGGAGGGAGGGGCAGGGATGGTGGAGGGAGGGGCAGGGATGGTGGAGGGAGGGAGGGGCAGGGATGGTGGAGGGAGGGGCAGGGATGGTGGAGGGAGGGAGGGGCAGGGATGGTGGAGGGAGGGGCAGGGATGGTGGAGGGAGGGGCAGGGATGGTGGAGGGAGGGAGGGGCAGGGATGGTGGAGGGAGGGGCAAGGATGGTGGAGGGAGGGGCAGGGATGGTGGAGGGAGGGAGAGAGGAGGGGGGATGCACCATCTGCTGTAAGCGAGTGTCTATCAAGCATCAGAAGCAGATGGGGCTGATAGTGACCACTGACATGACCGCCCCAGGGACCTCCCTCCTCTCCCTCGCTTCAGACTTACTCCCTTTCAACAGTGACCATTCCAGAACTTTGATTCCTTTCACCACTTTTCTTATCCCTCCCTCTTTTCCCATTTTCCCTCCTTTTCCTCTATCCCTCCACCTGACGCTGCACCTCTCCTCCCTTTCTTCCTCATATTACACACCCTCCCTCTCTCTGACCTTCCTATCCTCCCTCCCTCCTGCTCTGTCCCTTTTTACCCTTCCCTCACTCTACACACACACACACACACACACACACACACACACACCACAAAGGGCTATACCAAAATACATTTTCCATTTGATATATAAATAATATATAACCACTATACCAGACCTCACATCTCACAACCCACTCATATAGTCTCAGCTGTAGCGTGCTATACCTATATACGCTCCACTATACGCTCCACTATACACTCCACTATACGCTCCACTATACACTCCACTATACGCTCCACTATACGCTCCACTATACACTCCACTATACGAGTCAAACAACTATATTTACCCATTCTATAGCCGTCATATAGGTCCCTAAAACTTACGTGTCAATATACCATAAAGAGAGGTAACACTATACTTCATATATCTTTATTGATATATGAGGCAGTACAGTTGCTATGTAATTTCAGGTGTAGTAGAGGTACAGGTCGCCAGTACAGGTAAGTAAGTCAAGGTAGTAGTAGCATAGAGGTCAACATCACAATCATCACTATCATCATCATCATCATCACCATCATCATCATCGTCAGCCATTTTCACTATCATCATCATCAGCCATTGTCACTATCATCATCATCATCATCAGCCATTGTCACTATCATCATCATCATCATCATCATCAGCCATTGTCACTTCATCATCATCATCATCATCATCATCATCATCATACACACACACCTGCCAAAATTAGTTTCCATGTTTGGGGAAATCACGCCGGTCCAAGTCAGTATTCGGGGTAGAGATGCAGAAAGGAAAGGGGGGCGAGGAATGGGGTAACGGAGGGTGAGGGGGAAGGTGAAGAAGGGGAGGAGAAAGGAAGAGGAGGAGAGAGGGAGGGAGGGAGGGAGGGAGGGAGATGAAACAGGGAGAGGAGAAAGGTGAGGAAGGGGGAGAGAGGGAAGGAGGAGGGAGGAAGAGGGGGAAAGTGAGGAAAAAGAAAAGAGAGAGAGAGAGAAGGAAGGTGGAGAAGGGAAAGGGAGGAGTGAAAAGAGAGAGAGGAAGAGAAGGTGGGGGGGGGGGGAAGAGGGGGTTAAATCATGGAAGGCTTTTTATGCGGTTAATTTGAGGCATAGATTAGGTCGATTTCTTAGCCAACCTGGATTTAAAGTTTTAATTAGTTTCAGTATAGAGTTAAGAGGTTCTATAAAGGTGAGAGCTGAAACCTGAGAACCTCGGCCGGTCATTTAAAGATCTGGGTTTTCTTTAAAGGTGCTGGTTTTAAAGTCATTTTAGGTGTTTTAAATTTATTTTAGGTAAGGTTTGTAATTGTAATGTAATTTAAGGTATATAATTAAGGCAAGATTATGAAATGTAACTTGAACGTATTTTTGGGCCTATTTAAATTATGTAATATTTTTTTTTTATCAAGCCTTTAAATGTATTTTGGGGACCTTTTAAATAGATAACAATTTGGTGTTATAGTACAAATTAAAAAAAAATAATACAATTTTAAATTAGATTTATTTATTTATTTAAAAAATCGTCACTGGAAATAATTGTGAGTTTTAAAGAAAGAAACCAAAAATAAAAGGCGTATTTATTCCAACACCAGAAGTAAACAAACAACACCAGAAGTAAACAAACAACACCAGAAGTAAACAAACAACACCAGAAGTAAACAAACAACACCAGAAGTAAACAAACAACACCAGAAGTAAACAAACAACACCGGAAGTAAACAAATATCACCGTAAATATAAAAATAACAATGAAATGTACACCTCACAACCGGAAGTAAGTCGAACTTAGAATAACTCACACAAAGGAAAGAGAAAAAAAGACCAGGGAAAAAAATAGGCCATATCAACAATCAACACCTTTAAGCCAACCAGCATCAAGGGAAAATATCCAATAGCCAATCAGCGGCGAGGACATTACACAAGAAAACAACACTGTGAAAATATCGAGTGTTAGGAAGCTTGGGTTATTTTCACAGTGATTTGAATACATTAATCTTAAATACTGTTATAATTATCCATATTCATGTATATGTCTTGTTTAGAATAATGAAATACACTACGACAAACACACACACAGACAGACCTAAACACACACACACACAAGTTGGTAGTCACGGACAATATGAACATCAGAGCAATACTTGTCAAATTTAATTAAACATTCTCTCTCTTTTTAATACGTATATATACATATAAATTAACAAACTCAATTACCTTTCAAGTTCTGTGATATATCTTTATTATTTTTCAACGATCAACAAATCAGATAAAAAAAAAATCTAATTGACTTACCTGTAATGTTATTCAGTACATGTAATTTAGGGGCCTCGTATATAAACCTGATTTAGTGTTATTTAGTATTATTATTGTATCAGTGTTACACAATGGTTGATGTACGCGACTTTAAACTTCTGAGTTAAAGATAACATGCTCATCTCTCTCTCTCTCTCTCTCTCTCTCTCTCTCTCTCTCTCTCTCTCTGTTTCTCTTTCAATATCTCTGAATCTCTCTTTTATAGAATATGTTGTATGACAGAGAAACGGAGAGAAGGAGAGAGAGAAATTCATCAAAGACAAACAAGGGCAAGTAGGTGTGTGTGTGTGTGTGTGTGTGTGTGTGTGTGTGTGTGTGTGTGTGTGTGTGTGTGTGTGTGTGTGTGTGTGTGTGTCACTAACATAACTTTTTCAATCTTAACTTCTCCAAACTACATCTGCTTCCTCCAAACTCTACATATACCTTCGAAAAATTTCCCCCCCCCCCCACCCCGCCCCCTCTAATCTTACCATCCTAACTCCCAAATTCACCCAAATCCTCCAAACTACATCTATCACCTTCAAATTTCATCCAGATCCTTTAAACTCCATCGCCACACTTCCACACGCCATTAAGACACCTCTAAACTCCGCCTTTAACTCCAAAATCTACTCATCGTCATGGGGGGTTTCATATAAAAGACTAAAATAAAATGAAGTTCTAATTTGCAGATACGTATCATTTCGTTCTTTATAAATGTCAGAGCAATCTAATCTTTCGTGCAATCATTCTATCTATCTATATACCTACTTCTCTTTCTCCGTATCTCTGTTTGTCTATATCATTCTATTCATATATTCCTCTCTCTCTCTCTCTCTCTCTCTCTCTCTCTCTCTCTCTCTCTCTCCAATATTTCAAACATCCAAACAAAACATATTACGTAAGTGTCTCTGTGTCTGTCTGGAGGCACACAAACACGAGAGTGACTTCCCTTTGAGTCCCAGACAACGCCTGACCAGCACACAAACAGTCGTGTCAGCCGTCATACACACACACACCCCCACGTACATACACACACCTAGATACAGCCCAAGCATCCAACACATACACACACATATTTACTTGCAGACATCCCCCAACACACACACACACACACACACACACACACACACACACACACACACACACACACACACACTGCCAAATAGATTTTGAAGATACAGAGACACAGGAACTTCATGTAGCAGATCCTGAATGTAAAGTGAGGACGCCAGCTTCTTGGCCTCCGTGTGTCCCCGCGGGGATGAGGGGAGGTAAGGGGAGGAGGGGGAAGGGGGGGTAGAGGAGAAAGGTTGGGTGAAGACGGGAGTGGAGTGGGGAGGAGGTTAGGTGGGGAAGGGAGAAGGTGAAAGGGGCGAGAAGGAGAGAGTATAGGAGAGGACAGGAACAGAAAAGGAGACGGGAGAAGGGAGGAGAAAAGGGAGGAGAGAAGAGGGGACAGAAAGAAGGAAAGGGGGAAAGAGAGGAAAAAGAGAAGTCCCTGCGTGTGTGTGTGTGTGTAAACACCAAAAGCAAGCCGTGTACTTATGCCTCGGGAAATAATACACCGACAGTCATACACGGCAGAAATAATACCCCAATGTATGTCTTAAGAGGAGAGTAATTCAGGAGGTAAGCCGTGTATGTGTGTATACAGAGAAAATACACCGACAAACACACACAACGGGGCAAATAATACTGTCATGTATCCGGATTCAGTGTGTGTATATACCAACCTACATGCTGGCTGTGTATGATCTAGGTAAACACCAAAAAATACACAAGGTGGAGCAAATAATACGACACTTACGTTCCTTGGGAGTGTGTGTGTACGAGTATGTGTGTATGCTAGCAAGTTACGTGTGTATACTGAGAGCACAAGAGTACGTCAGAAAGCTGTGTGTGTGTGCGTGTGTGTGTGTCGTACAAACACCCCAAGAAGTAAACTAACAACTCATAGAAATAAATGGCGATACTTTCTACCGTAAACAAATTTCCTCTCTACACATGACCAATTTTTCTCATCACACAGTAAACCATTTTCCGTCCGGGTCCAATCTTGATCTCCCTAATATTCTGCTTCAACGTGAGTGTAGTCAGGGATATACAAAAAATATGCCTGATGGAATATATCACAGTTATAATCGTGTTATTGGGAGGGAGAAAAGGGGGCGGGGAGAGGGGGGAAGAGGGAAACCAAGATGCGAAACTTAAGCTTCTTACGTATAACGTCACCATAGCCTTGACGTCAGCAGTGTTGTCATCACGAGTTTCTAGATTTAATTCGTTTGTGTAAAGCTATTATTGATTCTACTACTACTACTATTACTACTGCTAGTTATTTATTTACCCAGTTGTTGTCTCTCTCTCTCTCTCTAACACGTCAGTCTCCTCCCCACGGTAGGAACCATTCTTGCAACATATGCATCGTGCAGGGCCGTTTCTTGCCTCGATAGCTGGAGATGTTCAGAGGCTGTTTGGCTCTTTCTTTACCTTGGTTGCGTTTTGTTATGTTTACCTGCCCGTAGCATATGTGTTCAGTCACCCTCCCTCCCTCCCCCACCCATTCTCCCCTTCCTCAATAAATGTTGGCTTCTCAATCTCTTAGTTACGTAAGGTGGGACGATAACAAGGTAGGTGTGTATGTGTGTGTGTGTGTGTGTGTGTGTGTGTGTGTGTGTTTTATCTTCTCCTTTAACCTCACACAGCATATAAGTCAATTGTTTATTCATGTACACTGATGAATAAGGAGATTTTTTACGGTACATTAAAAAAAAAATACATCCAAAACTCTAGCATTAACACACTTCCCATTCAATTAAGTATATTTCACGTACTTGAAAACAAACACCACTCAAATCCAAATACATCACACACTTCAAAAACAAACACAACTATCATTCAAATCTGTTTATTCCACATACTTAAAGAAAAAAATGTACCTACTAATTAAAAAAACAATCAAACACAAAAAGATATTCCCCTACACATGTATCACGACAGGGAGAAATAAACCAACACATATATTGTTTCCCAGGTGGTAAACGGGTTTGACTCCGCCCAAACAAAACAATACACGAGTTTGTTCCACCTCATTGATACTGAAAACAAGAGCCTCGCTGTGGACTGACTCACTGACTTCTGACTGACTGACACATTGACTGGCGGAGTGATCCTTGTGGGAACCGAATGGCTGACTCCCTTATTCACTCACTCTCCTTGTATGGAATAGCGGACTGACTGACTCACTCACTCACTCACTGACCGAGCTACTCACTCACTTACTCACTGTCTGACTGACTGACTGACTCTCCTTATCTGAATTGACTGAGTTACTGACTTACAAACTGACACTCTTTGAGCGGACCGACAGACTGACTGATCCAAATGTAATTTTTATTATCTTTCGGGACCAACCAACCCACATCCCAAATAACAAAAATATAATCAGTCGAGGCGTTACGAAGATTTCTGACTAAATGGAAAGAAAGAAACGTAAAAAGATGGAAAAAATACTAACAAGTGAACGGAGGTAATAACAGCACCAATCACAGCCACGTCAACAGCACCAATCACAGCCAAGTTAACAGCACCAATCACAGCCACGTCAACAGCACCAATCACAGCCAAGTTAACAGCACCAATCACAACCAAGTTAACAGCACCAATCACAACAAAGTTAACAGCAGCAATCACAGCCACGTTAACAGCAGCAATCACAACCAAGTTAACAGCAGCAATCACAACAAAGTTAACAGCAGCAATCACAGCCACGTTAACAGCACCAATCGCAGCCACGAAACGGTCGTGAAAACTTCCCAGTGAGTTACATCACAACCTTTACACAGATCCTTAGAATAATTGGGGTGAGTTACGGAGCCCTGAGGGAGGTGAAATGAACTATGTAGGAGGTGTATAGAAATAATAAAGCCGTAGGGGAAGAATATAGGAGATATAATATAGCCATAGATGAAGGATATAGGTGATATAGTATATCCCTAGTTGAAGTATATAGGAGATGTAATATAGCCATAGATGAAGAATATAGGAGAAATAATATAGCCGTGGGGAAGAATATAGGAGATATAATATAGCCATATGTAAAGACGTCATAAACCCATAGATTAGGAGTTATATAGGAGATGAAAATGTATAGATGAAGATATTTATGGCCAGAAGATGAACTATTATGGAGGTAAATATATATTAATAGAGCTATATAGCCATAGGTTAGGAGTTAAATAAAGTTAGGTAGCCATACAGGAGCTATATAGAGGAAGAAATGCATAGGTGTACCTGCTGAGTCCAGGAGAAAAAATTAGGATCATCAAAAACTGTACACATGCTATACTACCATACAGGAGCAGCTATACTACCATACAGGAGCAGCTATACTGCCATACAGGAGCAGCTATACTACCATACAGGAGCAGCTATACAGGAGAATCAATGGAGCGGAGGGAGGAGGGTAGGTGGGGGGGGGAGGAGCCGTCACGGACCAGCCAAGCCACCTAATAGAAGCCGGAGATTGGCCCAATCTAAAGAGGATTTGTCTCCCAGAATGTCATATCCCCCGGATTTCTCTCATTTCTCGTTCACAACGTCACCCACTACCCCCCTCACCCTCTTGTGGACCCTCCTGTGTGTCGGCGACGCTATGTATGAATATATATATATATATATATATATATATATATATATATATATATATATATATATATATATATATATATATATATATATATATATACTAGCTCAGGATAATGTGTTTATATCTGGTTGTTATAAACTCACAGTCATAATTAACATAAGGACATGATCTTGACAACGGTGGGTCAGGGGGAAGGGTTAGCCACGGGGCCTCTCTTATGAATATATTTACATACATACCATAGTAAACAATTCTACCCTTACTAAATGGGAAAAAATGACATGTGATTCCATATTTGACTAACATGGGACTCCATATATGACTTGACAGGCCTGTACGTTCCCCCTTCTGGATCTTACGACGCCGTTCCCACAGATCGTCTCGTGGGTGGGCGGTGGTTATGTGGGTAGGTCTGGGGTGTATGTGGGTATGTACTTATGTGTAGGTAATTATATGACACGTTATGTATGTATGTATGTATGTATGTATGTATGTATGTATGTATGCTCGTCATCACTACCCTGGTGGCCTGTCACTTGTTTTATCTATGAGTACAGTTGAGGGTTTATGTATCTGTGTATAGATAGATAGATAGATAGATAGATAGATAGATAGATAGATAGATAGATAGATAGATAGATAGATAGCAGTGCGAGCATGTACCAGCATTTGTCAGAATGTATGTATTCTCTCACTGATAGATTAACATATAGACAGATAGATAGTTGTGAGTATGTCTAGATATATAGACAGAGACAGATAGGTATAAACATACAAACAGACAGGCAGACAGACAGACAGACAGGCAGACAGACAGACAGAAAATATACATATCCCGAAAATCCAAGTTCCAATAATCAACTAACACAATAATAATAAATCATCATAATTTATCGTAAAAAAGTAATTCATTTCTTTAACTCAGAATGAAAAGTGAAGGCAGACCATCAGCCAAGACCATTATAAAACACCATGAGAAATAATGGTAGTCCGTCCTCTCTGTCTCTTTTTTCTCTCCATTATCGACGGATCTGACAAGTGAAGAACGGCTGCACGAGTGTTGTAACCTAACCTAACCTAACCTAACCCGATACGGTACCCGGTGTGACTCAATAAACACCAATCGAACTCGGATAAGAGGCGGGTCCAAGTGTATCCTTCGGAGTGTGTCTCACGCGATGTCCTCGTTACAACGATTTTACACAGTGACATTCGCTCGCCAGCCACCCCGTTTACTCGCCCACTCGCCAGGTCGCTCGCCAGCCATATTGACTCGCCGCAGCAAGGTTGTAATAATAAAAAAATGAGCATCGACTATCGGGCAAGCTGTGGTCCTGCTGTGCATCATATTGTGCATTAATGTGTGGGGGAGGGGGATGGGGAGGGGGGATGGGGAGGGGGGATGGGGAGGGGGGATGGGGAGGGAGGAGGGGGGAGGGGGAGGGGGAGGGGGGTTCTTCTATAATTTTATACATTGATTTATTCTTGAAAGTCGAGGGTTTTACATTCTGCTCAGGAAAGTCGGGAGTTTATTCTGTAAAGTCGCGGTTTTGTTCAGGAAAGTCGGAGGTATATTCAGGAGATTCGGGAGTTTATTTTAAAAACCACTAATTAGAGGTATGAAAATCACTACTTAAAGATATGCAAATCGACTTATTACAGGCATGTTAATTATTAATCACAGGCATGAAAAATCCCTAATAACAGGTATGCAAATCACTAATTAATGATATGCAAATCAATAATCCAAGGCATGAACTCACCAATTACTGTTACTGGCTGATTCACTTACCCCTAACAGCCGGTACAAAACTACACCCATGAAAGTAATTATCCACTTACATGAGACCACCATAATCACAAGGGTTCTTCACCAAGGCCTAAACACCTCAGATAACAAGAATAATTGCAATACACCTGATAGTAGTTTATCTATCGGGCGGACATTATGTTACTACAGATAGATACACGGGAGGACGTTACCTGGTCATCAGCATAGCTTCACACAGGTGTACCAAGGAGCTGAACTTACCTGTGTGAGAAGGAAAATATATGTTTAGTACAGAAAAAAGTAGAGAAAATTACTGTCATTCATTTTTCACATAAGTCATTTTATTTTCTGGTTGATTTAATTTCATTTTCCCTTTCTATCTTACAATTTCTTTCTCATTACTTTCTATTTTCCCAATCTTACTTATCCCTCTCACTATCTTACTTTCTCACTACTTCAATTATTCTCTCATCTCAATTTCTTTTCGTCTCTTACTCCCACTATCTCTTTCCCTTATTTGTTCTCTCTACCAGCTCTCGATTCAACTCCCCCCCCCTTCCATCTCTCCCTTTCCTCTCTCTCTCTCTCTCACCATGTAATACTAAGCCTCCTCAACGAGAGCCTAATTATAAACATGACAGCCACGTAGAAATTTCAATACCAGTAATGCTCTTAACCTGTCCGATGAGAGGCGTGCAGTGGGCGTTACACTCTGACAAATGTTAATGATCTAAGCTTAAGATTCCCAGAACACAACATCTACACCAGAAATATTCGTTCATTTCTCTCACAATATCACCTAACTTACGGCCTTCTTAAATAATGCCAACGTATTTTAGTAAAGAATTAACAAAAAAAAAAAGTTTAATATTTTGTTATACATTTCTTTTGTCTTTTGGGAATATTTAACCTTAATAAAGTTACAAAAACAAAACTCATCATTTGTTAATTAATTTCTTACTATCTACCAAGTTTATTGTTAGTTATAAATGTTCACGAATTTCTCCATTTATTCAATCATTCATTCATTTTAATCTTGATATATCTTTCTCGTCTCTTAATAAACCCCTACAAAAAACATTTATCAAGCCTTTCCTTCACTAATTCTCTATGAGGAAACTGATCATATCAACAACAGAAAAACAAAATATAAAACAAAAAGAACAAATCCAAGGAACAAGAATATATGGATTTTTTTTACTATTAATTTTTTCGATTTTCAATGTGTTTTTTTGTTTTGTTTTTTTACATGAGGTGGAAAGAGATTTAAATAGTTTTATCTATATTCACGAAGAAAAATTAATTACCCTCGTGACAAACACACTGTGAGTTTCTCAAAATTAGGAATATTTATGTTTATGTAGGAAACGGTTTTCTTCTAACGAAACAACAACAAAAAACTCTTAACAAACAGAGGTGGAGAACTGTGTGTTTACGTGTTTTTTTACCCAAAGAAAACAATCTTTACTTTCCAAACACACGTCTCCATTAGCACGACCTCGTCTGAGCACACATGAAAAATAAAACACGCTAAAAGCTGGTGGATAAAAGAAAAACACTATCTGGTGATATTTTTGAAGAAGAACAACATAATCTCTGTCTTACAAACATAGGTGCAAACCAGCGCCACTCTGTCTGTGCAAACATGAAAAAAACACATAAGAAAAGTGGTTTAAAATACATATTAAAACATTTATTGGTGTTTTATTTACCCAAAGGAAACAGCCAAAGCTTTGCAAAACAAACACAAACATGAGAGGTCACTCACCATCTACCACCACTATCCTTACTACTACTATTACTATTACTACTGTTATTATTATTACTACTACTACTAGCATCACCCACCATCATCAACATTACCTCCACTTCTGCTACTATTATCCCCACCACACCTCCACGACTACCACCACTACTACTACTACTAATAGTTCTATTACCACCACCACCGTTACCCTCACCCACTACCACCATCACCACTACTACCACCATTACCACCACCAGGTCGACCTCGTCTTTAGTCCACCAGACCCAATAAGGTGAAACAACGGATCTAATTTTGAAGACAAAGCCCAGAGCTGAGACCTGCTGTGTGTTGCTGCTGAGACTTGATGTATGTTGCTGCTGAGACTTGATGTATGTTGCTGCTGAGACTTGATGTATGTTGCTGCTGAGACTTGATGTATGTTGCTGCTGAGACTTGATGTATGTTGCTGCTGAGACTTTATATATGTTGCTGCTGAGACTTTATATATGTTGCTGCTGAGACTTTATATATGTTGCTGCTGAGACTTGATGTATGTTGCTGCTGAGACTTGATATATGTTGCTGCTGAGACTTGATGTATGTTGCTGCTGAGACTTGATGTATGTTGCTGTTGTGAATTACTGTTGAGTGTTGTGATTTGCTGCCTTGTACCTGATCTTGTGCCCCGTCTTATCATACAGTAATACACCATCTGTACACTGTGTCTGTCTGTCTGTCTGTCTGTCTGTCTTTTATAGTTTGCCTCTCTATGCCACGCCCTCCTGTCTGTCACTACGCTATACACGTTCAGTATTATCTGTCTGTGCGTCTGTCTGTCTCACACACATTCTTTACCTAACACATATTAGGTTTCTACTCTATCATCTTTCTTATATTGTTGCTTCGCTATTTATCATTATTTATCTATCTATCTACTGTAGTTTTCCTTCTCCCACCATCCCCTCCTTTTTCTCTCAATCTCCTCTTCCCCAAATCTCTCTTTCTCTCTCTCTCCATCTCTCTCTCTCTCTCTTTCTTTTTCTCTCTCTCTCTCTCTCTCTCTCTCTCTCTCTCTCTCTCTCTCTCTCTCTCTCTACGTTTCCCCATCCTTTCTCTTTCTTTCTCTCCCTTTTCCCTTTTCCTTTCCCTCCCCCATCATCTCCTCCTCTTTCTTTCTCTCCCTTTTCCCCTCTTCCTTCCCTTCCATCTTCTTTCCTTTCCTTCTTTCTAAACTCCATTAATTACTAAACCAACATTGCACAGCTTCTCCCTCGCCTGAGTAAGACAAGACAAGAAGAATAGAAAGCGCGAAAAAAACACACACAAAAAAAACACAAAGGCTTTCACTCACCACCCAACTTTCTCCACACTGTTACTTTCTTATCATCCGCCGTCCATTATAACCAGGGTGAGAGGGGGAGGGAGGGAGTGAATCATAATATATTTTCCTGATAACATGAATCACCAACTTGTATTATTGACTCTCTCTCTCTCTCTCTCTCTCTCTCTCTCTCTCTCTCTCTCTCTCTTTTACTGAGTCTTTGGTGCATTAACAACACACACCTGACATTCCCTCTCAACTATAAATTACAACATACACACCTGTCCAACATGTTCCCTCTCAACTGACTTAAAAATACACCTGTCAAACATAGTTATTTTCAATTATGATTTACAACACTCACCTGAAAAATACTTAATATATTTCTATAAAATAATTCATTGGAATGGTTATCTAACTTTACAATTGGAGAAATTAAAGACGTCGAGTGCAGTGCCGGCCATTCACCCTCCCTCCCTCAACTCCATCACCTTGCGTCTCTCCTCTCCATCACACCCTCCTTCTCTCCCTCCCTCCCTTCTCCATCACACCCATCAACAGATGCCCTACAACCTTCCGTAAGGGCTAAGATGTTACCATGACGACCGTGTCTTAGCCTATATGAACCAAGGGCTTCTTACCTCTGGCTCAGATCTCACAATTATACCGTGTTAGGGAAGCCATCACGACCTCCTTCTCCTTCTGGGCACCGAGTCGGCACCAGGGAGGAAATCGCTACGGAGTGCCAGCATGGATGGCACTATTAAGAGAGGGAGAGAGAGAGAGAGAGAGAGAGAGAGAGAGAGAGAGAGAGAGAGAGAGAGAGAGAGAGAGAGAGAGAGAGAGAGAGAGAGAGAGAGAGACGAAATAAGATATTCCAGCACGCAAACCCTCCGCCCCCCCCCCTCCCCTCCTTCCATCCTTCCACCCTTCCCCAGGGACCCTCCACTAGCCTCAGTAATAACCAGAACACATCTCTCATTCCCTCCTCCCTCCCATCTACAACTACGTCAGGTCCACGTCTGCTCAGGTAACTATCTGTCAGATCTATTAATTGACAGATTTACCTGTACCCTGATTTACCTGACCCTATAGTACCTGTAACCTGATTTACTTGTTCCTTTAGTACCTGTAACCTGACTTATCTCTCTCTATAGTACCTGTAACCTGATTTACCTGACCCTATAGTACCTGTAACCTGATTTACCTGTTCCCATAGTACCTGTAACCTGATTTACCTGTTCCCATAGTACCTGTAACCTGATTTACCTGTTCCTATAGTACCTGTAACCTGATTTACCTGTTCCTATAATACTTGTACCCTGATATTTCTTAAGGTAAACCTCTATTCAACCGTACCAACATTATACCAAATAATTTTTCCAGTATCGTATATTTACCCTTTGGTTACAGGAGGTTTCATTAAGGTGAATTAAATCGTCTCGAGGTAGCCAGAACAAAATGATAATGAGTGTGAACTTATCGAAAGGGGTAAGACGAATTAATGCATCAACCTGTATCGTATATCAACGCAATGGATACATTTACCTGTAACGTAAATTAAGGTAATTAATGAATATACCTGTATTCGATATGAAGACAATTATTAAACTTACCTGTAGCATATATTAAAGTCATTAATGTATTTATCTGTACCGTATATTAAGGCAACCATTTACCTGTTCCATCAGCACCTGTGTTCATGAACCTTAATTATAGTGATTAGATAAATGTCTCTCCCGAGGACAATGTACTAATTGGTCTCCTTCCCTCCCTCCCTTCCTTGTTCTCCAACTTCTTACCTCCTCCTCCTCTTCTCCCTCCTATTCCATATATTTAGACCTCATCTCACCTCCCCTAATTCCACTCGACGTAATTATCACCTTCCTTCCCTCCCTCTCTTCCTACCAACTCCCTTCTTTCCTTACCCCCCATTCTACATTATTATCACCTTCTCTCCCTCCCTTTACTCTCGGTCAACCTAATTATCATCTTCTATCTCCCCTTTCCTAATTATCACCTTCCCTCCTTCCTCCCTCCCTTCCGTCTTCCCTCCCCTAACTACGAGTCTCCAGCTCTTATTGCCAGACCTCAGGAGTTTGGGCTCTGTCCTTGACATTAATATAAACTTCTATTTCATTACTGATGTTACAAGGTTCCCGAGTCTCTCTCTCTCTCTCTCTCTCTCTCTCTCTCTCTCTCTCTCTCTCTCTCTCTTTGCTCTACCTCCCCTCCCCGCTCCCACTCTCTCTACCTCCCATCCTCACTCTCACTCCCCTCTGCTCACTCTCCCATCCCCTCCTAACTCACTCTCTCTACCTCCCTTCCTCTCCCTCCTCTTCTCACCACAGGTCAGGAGCTCCCCCTCAGGTATCCCTAACCATAAAACACAGTCTTAGATACACCTATTTAGCTCAGCTCCTCCTACAGGCAATATATTTATGCGATTTCCACTTTAGAGGCCAACCCCTGGATTCTCAAACGTTCGTAAGTTTAAATTTTCTCTTAACTGAATATACTGTACGTGATATTTTTACCGTAATCCACAGAAATAACATCCACTATGGCGTCAGAATTCCCCAGAGATTATCGTTTTTGTGGTATTTTCAATTTACAGTTCCATTTTTGAGTTCTGAAATGTTCCTAAGTTAAATTTTCCTCATAACTGGAAGCATAAAATTAAGAATGAAGAACAAAAGGAAGAAAAACTCCACCATGGCATTAAAATTACACTGAGACTTTAGCTTTCTTGGGGTTTCTACCTTGAGTCTAGTTCACAGATTCTAAAGCATTCGTAAGTTCAAATTCCCTCGTAACTGGAGAAGTAAAATAAACTACATCCTAATTGGCGACCAAATTAAATTAAGACTCTAACTTAACAAAACAACGTTCTTCCAAAATGGCGTCAAAATTACCGTGAGACTGTACCTTAACAAGACACGTTCTGTTAACACCAGTTTGGGGACAAAATTAACGAACACAATCTTTATGAATCTGGACACTGTGAAGTAGACCATGTAAAGTAAAGTAAGCGGCCGGTGTGGGAGCTTCTTGCGTTGTAAACAAGACTCCAGCAAACTTACTCACTTAATTACCTTCCCCCTCCCTCCTACCCTCTCCTTCCTTTTATCTTCCCTCCCTCCTACCCTCTCCTTCCTTTTATCTTCCCTCCCTCCTACCCTCTCCTTCCTTTTTTCTTCCCTCCCTCTACCCTCCTTACTCCCCAACCTTCATCCCCCCTCCCCCCATACTCCCCAACCCCCCACCCACCTTCCCTCCCTCCCCTACGTAACCACCAAGTATCCAACACAATTATACTTTACTTATACTTCACTTAAGTACATCTGGACTCACTTAAGGCAACATACTGGCCAGGGACAACACAGTCAGTGTTTACGACCATTATCCCCAAGTTGTTGAAGCTTTAACTACTACTACTTAACTCCCAAGACTGACTGCTGGCCTTCCTTCCCTCACTCGAACTTCCATTATTAAATGATTTTATTATTTTTTTTTATTATCAGTACTATCATCAAACATCATTATCATCATCATCATCATCATCATTATTATTACCCCCCCTATCTCCCACCTCTCATATCTCCCCCTCCTCCTTTTTCCCTCTGGATATTTTGTGAGTGTTCATTTAATCCATTAAGTTAAGTGGGAGGATTAGCTGGTATGTGGAGCCAAGATACAGCTAAATAGAAAAAAATATTAGTTTAGATACATTTCATAAGGTTAACGACTCTAATATAACTTGATCATATCAGTGTTTAGTTTTGTCACATACATACATACATACATACATATATACAATACATACATACATACATACATATATACATACATACATACATACATACACGATTATAGGTACAATATTTTTCTTCATTTACTCTATAATTTTTACTGCTATATTCATTATGATTATATTCAAGGATTATATACGAGTAATATATTAATATCTTAACTATTTTTATGGTGTTTATATTATATCTATGTGATATTTAATCTCAGAAAATATAGTAAATATTAATTCAATTAGCAGCACCTGACACCCATCACTTAGTGGCCGGCCAGACTACCTCACCCAGCTCCCTCACCCCTACAAAAAACGGCTCCCTCCCTCGGGATGGGTTAATACTGCCACTCTCAATTAATATCCGTTAGGAGAGTATCCCGACAGTGTTACCAACCATTGAGGAACTCCCGACAGTATTACAAGCTCTTGAGGAACTCCTGACAGTGTTACCAGAGCTCTTAAGAAACTCCCGACAGTGTTACCAGAGTTCTTGAAAAATCACAAGTTACCAGCCCTCGAGAAACTCCCGACAGTATTACCAGCTCTTGAGAAACTCCCGACAGTGTTACCAGAGCTCTTGAAAAACTCCCGACAATTATTCTAGATAAAACTTAACAATTAGAGCGAAAAATTGTACTACAGTAAATATTAATACAAATTTCATATATAAAATAACAATGATGACCAAAAGAAATAAAATAAAATACAAAATAAAAACAATAAAAATACAAAATAAAACAATAAAAATACAAACATAAATTCTATATCCTTTCAAAATAATGATACAAATTACAAATACTAAATAAAAATTAATAATAAAAAAAAATGTATTGAAAATATTGAAATAAATAGCAGACTAATACCACTAATCTATGACAGTCTACTGCATGGAAAGGAGGGAGGGAAGAGGGAGGGAAGAGGAGGGAAGAGGAGAAGAAGTTGAAGAAAAGTGGGAAAGATGGAGGGTGGAGAAAGGAATAGAGGAGGGAGGGAAGAGGGAAGGGAAGGATAAGATGAGGAAAAGTAGAGAAGATGGAGGGTGGAAAGGAAAATAGAGGAAGGAGGGGAGAGGGAAGAAGAGGAGAACATGCAGAAAAGTAGGAAAGATGAAGGGTGGAGAAGGGAATAAAGGGAGAAGAGGGAAGAATAGGATTAGAGGGAGGAAGGAAGGGGAGGATAAGAGGCGGAAAAGTAGGGAAGATGAAGGGAGAGAGGGAGGGGGAGAGGAAACATGTCATCCCCAGTAGGATGTTAATAGATGGAGTGTGGAAGAAGATGATTAGTCTTAATAATTGTTCGAGAGAGAGAGAGAGAGAGAGAGAGAGAGAGAGAGAGAGAGAGAGAGAGAGTGTTCTACCATTTGTCAAATAAAAAATATAAATATAATACGTAAAAATAACCGTATGTTAATATCCCTTAAACCAATAAACCAGGAGATACAACGCTAAGACTTCACCCATGAACCAGACATATGTCTTTGTCAGTCACATGTCTATCTGTAGAATGAAGTATATATGCCCGGGTAATTTCCTCTACCTATAAGCATATATCACCAACTGTATATCCCTTGTGGAGTATATACGCAAGAATATACGAGGTTCACTACCACACAGTGAGCGGAGTGGACCAAGCCATATGTCTCTCTGACTGAGAAAACGAGACAGTGTCAGATCAGTGAGAGACTGAGATACTGACAGCCACGTCTATCCAACACTATAATCCACTTGTGAATGTTGGCGTTGGTGAGAGTGGAGGAGGGAGGGAGGGAGGGAGGGAGGGGGGGAGAAGAGGAAAATGTGAAGAGGTATAAAGGAAGGAGAGAAGTAAAGGTGAGGAGGATTACGTGGGGAGAGGAGAGAGAGAGAGAGAGAGAGAGAGAGAGAGAGAGAGAGAGAGAGAGAGAGAGAGAGAGAGTAATAAACTAGTATAACAGACAACTGCGAAAGGCATTTTTTTTAATTAATCGCCATTAATTAATTTCTCCCTTAAGCCGTCAAGAGTACGCCATAGTTACAGTTTCCATCAATTGAACGAAATGACAATGAAACGACAATACCAAAGTTAATAATAATAATAATAATAATAATAATAATAATAATAATAATAATAATAATAAATAATAAATAGCAACTAAAAACTATTAACGAAATTCAAAGAAAAATCAAAACAATAACAAAGTAAAAACAATGAATCAAATTAACATACAACATTATTTCATTTAAAATTAAAAAAAAAATCAAGCTAAAATATCATGAACGCTACAAAATAATATATAATAAATACTAACATCATCACAGACCAACACACCAAAACTGAACACCAACTAAAGGGTTAAAATATTATCAAACTGGTTTAATATTAGGAAAGGTGATATTATTTTATATTAGGGAAACAACGTGTAGTTTAATTAAATACCCGACAAGCTAATGAAAAGGTTGACACCAGACCAAGTTATATAATACATTTCTTTGTTAACATCAACAAAATATTATTATATGCTGTTTATTAAAATAAAATTGCATTGACATTTTTTAACTTATTGTGTTCACCAAATTAATATTACTTTTTCATTAGACTTTTGATGCAGAGAATTTTTTCGAATATTCCTCACTATTATTTTTCTTGCTAATATTACCACAAGGCAGTAACTATAGACACATATTTCATCTCATATCAAAAACATGTTAATAATATTGTAATTTATTCAATTATATTTTCCTCAACCAGAATTATTCATCAACCATCGAGTTTAATTTATTTTCGTCAATTATAAGTATTAATCTATCAGTTACAATCTATTTTCGTCAATTATTAATCTATCACCTATCAATCTCAATATATTTTCGTCAGTGATAATAAGAGTAAAAATTATCTTCCTACACATGGGTCCAGGAAGTCGGGAAGCAATATGGTAATGTTGGTATTGTTTAATATTCAGGTGTCAAAACATACCTGGCACTCGGGATTAAGAGGGACACACACCGTACATCTATCTATCTCTTTATCTATCTATCTATTGTACTACACATTCCTGTCTATATTTGTATATAATCTCTTATCTATCTATAAATCTATCACAGGTAAGGTGAGTGAGACAGACAGACAGACAGACATCACTCTAACACCATCACACAGCACAGGTAAGAGGGAAGGGGTGGGGGGGGGAGGGGGGAGGCAGGTAACTACTATTTCAGGTAAGAGGGATAGACCAACCACTATCCATCTCTCCACTCCAACGGCACATCGGGACTAACATGCATTATTAATCTTACTTTGAGAGAGGGGGAGAGGGAGGAAAGTCTCTCTCTCTCTCTCTCTCTCTCTCTCTCTCTCTCTCTCTCTCTTACTCAGCTCTTAGGTGGGTGATTATTTATTAAGTATACTCCAGGAAGGGACGCACTGCCACACCCAATTTGTCTTTAAATATATTTATTGTCGGACAGAAATGAACGACAATGGAAGTAAATTCGATAAGATTGACATTTTTTATTTTTTGCGTGAAGGAGGGAGTGAAGGAAGGTGGAAGGAATAAAAGGGAAGGTACGTAGTGAAGGAGAAGGGAAGCGGGTTGGAGAGTAGAGTTGGGAGAGACAGGAACGAAGAGAGGTAGAGGGGGAAGAAAGGAAGTAAAGAAGGAAGGAGGGAGAAAGAGGAATGGAAGGAGGAGAAAAGAGGAACGGAAGGAGGATGAAAGAAGAAGGGGAGAAGTAGGAGGAAAAAGTAAGAGGAGAAGAAAAGGAAAAGACACCAGGAACACCACACTTTAGCACAACATTCACAGGTAGGATCCAGATAAACCAAGCTAATTAATTACACCTGTTGTTAATGGCGGCACTGACAATACTGAAACAAGACAGGTTAGGGGAACAGGTAATGTGGGTGCTTTAGTAAGTGATCTAGTATTCATATCGTTTAGGCAATGATCATTAAGACATGTAACTCTTTTCTCTGCCAGACAACAGCAGTAAACGAGGCGAAGTTGTCGTATTGGTGTAGTTTGGTATATTAATGACAATTCAAAGATAATAATTAAACATAACAAAAAATAAGGGAACATCTTTTTTGTCGGTAAGCCCATGAGTAAAAACTGTCTCTCAGAGTCAGTCTTATTTAGTAGTTACCGTAAAACCTTCATGTAACTATGGTTGATACCTAACGAAGCCAAGTACAGTAATATTTTTTTACTGTAGTTCTTATTAATCATATTCCATATCTTACAATGATGCCAAAATATATTTATATACAGTATATTTCAACTGGGGGTCACTATTATATTACCTATGTTATCTAGACAAATTAGTACCGGTATATTTAAAGGTTGAAATATACAAATCCTAAGAGGCGACCGTGAAGATAAAATCACTCACAACAGACAGATGAAAGAGTCATTAAAAATAGCCATATCTTGTGATTTTCTAGATATTAAACACATTAAATAATTTCTTGAGGAGGTGTGTGTGTGTGTACGTGTGTGTGTGTGTGTGTGTATAACAAGTCATCAATTCTGAAACACCATTGTGTGTGTCAGATTTAATTAAGATATCTCCGAGCGCTCAGAAGATAACACACATACATACATACACACTCACACACACACACACACACTCATACGGTGTTTTGTGTGCAATATTGTGTGTGTGTGTGTGTGTGTGTGTGTGTAAAACTCTACGTACATAACACGTTTTATTTCACTTCATCTATCAACTCCAACTCCTGACTGACTGACAGACAGACAGACAGACAGACTGACCTACCCTGTGCGTGATCTTTGACCCCTGGACTAAAAACACGACCGAGAGCATGAACTTGTTGACATTCTCCACAATCGAGTTTACGGTGTTGACAGACAAACAGACAGAAGGTCGGGCGGACAGACAGACAGACGCCCAGACATATGGACATACGCTATCAAACGCTGTCAGGTAGCGATTTTTGCTCAATTCTCCTTCTCTCTCCATTACCCCTTACCATCAACTCCTTCCCTCCTTCTCTGCCACTCTTCCTCCTTCCTTCTCTCTGCCCCCTCCTCCATTATCCCTCACGGCCTCTTCTCTCCCTTAACCTCCCTCAGTCTTCCCCCTCAGTCTTCATCTCCCTCCCTCCTCTACTACCAGGCACAAGAAAGACGGGTTAAAGAGAGTAATAAACGTAGCCGAGAAAACTATAAATCGCTGGAAAGTGAATGGAGAAACATGGGGAGAGTCTGGGGGAGAGTCTACCTGATGGGGAGAGTTTTGGGGGAGAGTCTACCTTATGGGGAGAGTTTTGGGGGGAGAGTCTACCTTATGGGGAGAGTTTTGGGGGAGAGTCTACCTTATGGGGAGAGTTTTGGGGGGAGAGTCTACCTTATGGGGAGAGTTTTGGGGGAGAGTCTACCTTATGGGGAGAGTTTTGGGGGAGAGTCTACCTTATGGGGAGAGTTTTGGGGGTGAGTCTACCTTATGGGGAGAGTTTTGGGGAGAATTTAGGGGGGAGAGTCTGCCTTATGGGGGAAAGACAATGTTTATAGCAACACCAAAACACGCCAGATATTTCACAGCATAACCCACGATGTTTACAGCATGACCCAGAATCTTTACAGCATGGCCCAGAATCTTTACAGCATGGCCCAGAATCTTTACAGCATGACCCAAGAATATTTACAGCATGGCCCAGAGTGTTTACAGCGTGGCCCAGAATCTTTACAGCATGACCCAGGAATATTTACAGCATGGCCCAGGATGTTTACAGCATGACCCATGAATATTTACAGCATGGCCCAGAATATTTACAGCATGGCCCAGGATATTTACAGCATGGCCCAGAATCTTTACAGCATGGCCCAGGATGTTTACAGCATGACCCAGGAGACAGTCACGTCCTGACCTTAACGTCAACAACAACCTGGCCAAACAAGTATGTCAAAGCCTCGCCACTAAATGTACTCACCAAGTGTCTATTCACCCTTATTTTTCCCTCTCTTCTTCCTCCTCATTTTTACTCTATTATTCCTCTTCCTCTCTTTGTTATTCCATTATTCCTCTTTCTCGATTTCTATTCTGTGTTCCTTTCTCTCTCTTCTCCTTCTTTCTTACACAATTATTCCTCTTCCTCCTTCTCTATTTTCTCTTTGCTACTTCATTATCCCTCTTCCCCCTATCCTTCTCTTTTCTACTGTATTTTCCCTGTGCGCTCCTTAAATCCTCCCTAATTTACCCTATAATCTCCCTATATCTCTCTGTATTTTCTCAGTATTCTCCCTACTTTCTCCTCCAAGTTTTCTCTTTATATCACTGTATTCTTCCTGTATTCCCCTGTACTTTCTCCATATTCTCCCTGTATTCACAAGTCTCTGTATTAGCCCCGTCTTCACTGTATTCTCTCTGTATTCGTCTGTACCCTCCGCGAGCCGCTGCAAAGTCGGCAATTTCCTCTTGCTATTTTTATCATCATGTTTGTTAACTCTCTCTCCGTTTCTTCCTCATTTCCTGTTCTGCCCCAGTCTCTCTCTTTCTCTTTCTCCGTTTTTTAATCATTTCCTATTCTCTTTCTCTCTATTATTGCCTATTTATATTGCTCCTCATTTATCTCACTCTTCCTCTATTTCTCTCCTTCTCTCTATACATATATATCCCTGTTTTTTTAATTCTTCCTCTTCTCCATTCACTTTCGCTCTCTCTCTCTTTTCCCTTCTCCGCCTCACCTACTTCTCTCCCTCCCACCTTTCACCCTACTCTCCATTCCTCCCTTTCGTCTAACCTACTTCTCTCCTTCCTCCTTCCACCCCTCTATCCTACTCTCCATCATGCGTCCTTCCATCCCTTCCTTCCTTTCCCTCAACTCTCCACCCCACGTCCCTCCCTCCACTAGTACGTCACTCGTGGCAGCAGCAGCAACATACCACTTGCCATTAGTAGCAAATGTAGTCAGCTCTCCTGGTTTATGGCTCTCTCTGGGCGCTGGTAACACTGTCAGGGAGGGAAGCAAGGATGCTGGTAACACTATTAAGGATGGTAGAAAGGATGCTGGTAACACTATCAGGGAGGGAGGGAAGGAGTGAAGGAGGGAGAGATGTCATGAACACAGTGGAGGGAAGGAAGGAAGTAGAGGGGGAGGGAGGGAAGGAAGGAGGCATGTCATGAACACAGTGGAGGGAGGGAAGGAGGGAGGGGTATAAGCAATACAATGTAGTTTAACGGAGGAGTAATGTTAACAGTCGGCCGTGGCTGAGTGAACCTTGAATCTAATTTACGAGTTAGATAAACCAGTTCGATTGTCTCTTAGTTCAGCACTCAAATGTCAGCACCCAAGTGCCAGCGCCCACGTGTCAGCACTCAAGTGTTAGCTCTTAAGGGTCAGCACCCACCCAGGAGGAGGCGGTCTGGGGTGCTTACTAACAAAATACGTAAACAAAGGTGAACTGAGAATACTAATTATGTGGACACAGGTAAACTGAGAAGACTTATTGTGTATGTCTTCTGCACACACACACACACACACACACACACACACACACACACACACACACACACACGTCTGAACCCTGAATATGCCACCTTTATATAAATGCTTAACACAGAACGATGATTGGCAGTATAAATATATAAGCAATTATAATATAATAAACATGAGACGATGGAAAGAGACTTGAAACACGCCGTAGAGACAAACTGAAGATAGATGGAGAGACTTAAAGAGATGGATGGACAGAGTACGAGAGAGAGAGGGAGGAGGGAGTCTAAAAGAAAGAGATGAATGAAGGAAGTAATGATGCGTGAGAGCCCGAGAACCAGGAATGATAAACGATGTATACACACACACACACACACACACACACACACACACACACACACATGCAGCAGACATGTATACAATTTGTGGATCCACCCATACGCGTACACATGTGATATACAGTACATACTTGACATTTCCGTTCGCTATACGCACACTCACTGCGACATGTACACACGTGAACACATATAAATCAACTCAGACGTGTACATCGAATTCTAGCTATACACGATCAGGAAGACCAACTATTAAGGAAATGGTCGTACGTCCGACAGCGCTGCGGGGTGATTTCCGAATGGTGCCAGCCTCGGGTGATGTTATCGTTTCTGCCATAAGCGGAACGCAGTTAGATTTCTGGCAAGTCTAGCTATTTCTTTAACTTTTTTTTTTTCTGGAGGCAGCGAAGTATAGCTCCACACGCTCAGGGAAACCAATACTAGCAAAAGAAAAAATGATCATATGTCCGACAGCGATGCTATGGGATTCCCTGAGCGGTGCCAGAATGGGGAAATGTTATCGCTAAGGTAATGAACAGGACAGTGTGGAAATATCTTGCAAATTTTCTTCTTTTGTTACTTCAAATTAAATATTTACCATAATTTTGTAATTTTGAATAATTCAGCGTCATATTCGTATCAACTTCGTATGTACAATAAATAATAACAAATATTAGTTCATATATAGTAAGTTTTGCTCTGTTGAATTTAAGACGTCGTTTACCACAACCTAACCAGCCTATATAAATTAGGTACAGCATGTTCAGAGGCAAATTAAAATATATATACAATTATATACCAAAAATTATTGACTCAAAATATTCGGATAACTCAGGATTTTGAGGAGAATATTTTATGCTTCAACCATCAAGGCTGAGACACTGAAACATGTCTTCAATAGAGGCCTTTATAGGAGCAACCTAATATATCAACATGTTCTGGAGAATTATTGAGAGAACCTTTGTCTCACTTCTCTACCTTGAGACACGATAAAACACTACCACAAGGACGACTATTCACTGACACAAAATAGATACACTGAAAGACATGAGACGACCACCTCTATTTATCTATATTATTGAGTCCATTCCAGAAGCTTTTGACTGGAAATATTTATGCTTGTCTGAAGGTGTCGATGTCTGAGGTGGTGTTTGAAGGTGTCGATGCCGGTGGTGGTATCTGAAGGTGTCGATGTTGTGGTTAAAACATTATTTCACCACCTATGTTTATTAGCGATGCCATCTGTCTCCTGTCCCGGGTACCATCTCTCGTTTTGTCTCTCATTCGACAAAAGCTTTTATTGTTTTTTGGCTCGATTTTCCTGTTTTGTTTTGTTTTATTTTTCTCAAATATTAATGCCAAAACTTGCATGACAACGATGCCACAAGTCTGCATGCCAGAAAAAAATACATTTAATTCACTCTCATTGTTTCTATTTCCTGATGACAAAGCTTGCATGACAACGTTGGCATTAGTGCGGTATGACAGGTGATAATCCAGTCACTGTCATGTAGTTTCTTCTTGTTGACATTAAAGCTTGTATGATGATGATGGTAATGTTGACAAACCCCCCAAAAAATAAATTCACTGTCATATTTTCCCATTTTTTTCCCTGATGACGAAGCTTGCCTGGCTACGATGGCATAAAGTGACAAGCCAAAAATCATCAATAAAGTCATGTTTCTTCTTTTAGTTGACATCCATATTTCCGGCGGAACAGAATCGACGAAAAGAAAAAAATTCTTCGGATAAAAATATTCCTCTAAAAACGACGATCACGACCCACAAATGTTCAATGAATATCCTCGAACCGCAAAAACATCCTGACGAGAATAATTTGGATCTGATGAGGGCAAGGACTCTCGTAAGGCCTCTCTGAAACCCCGTAAGGATCCCTAAAACCCCGTACGAGCTCATGAAACCCCGTAAGGCCTCAATGAAACCCCGCTAGAACCCCTGAAACCCCGTAAGACCCCTGAAACCTAGTAAGAATTCCCTGAAACTTCATAAAGCGGGGCACTCTATGTGTGTGAATGCATGGGGGGAGGGGGGGTAATGTAGGAGCAGACGACCCTTCAAGGATATGGAGAGAGAGAGAGAGAGAGAGAGAGAGAGAGAGAGAGAGAGAGAGAGAGGTCGCCGGCTTTCGTCAGGAGGGTAAAAGAGAGAGCGAGACAGAGCACTGATCTCACAGCAACACAACAGCATAAACAGCCGACGCCCAACACAGTAGTAATAACTAACACAACCAATTCTAAACACAACCAACACAGCAACAGCAGCAAACACAACCAACACAGCAACAGCAGCAAACACAGCCGACGCCCCCCAGGATACAGCAGCAAACACAACCAACAACCAACACAGCAACAGCAGCAAACACAGCCGACGCCCCCCAGGATACAGCAGCACAACACATAAACAGCGTAATGGCGCCGGGTGATGCACGATATAGATACCTTGTTACGACTAAGTGATTGATGAAGGCACCGCTACCTACCACTGTGCCTCTCCTGCCAGGGGAAGGGAGGGGGTGTTATTGTTGCAAGGGGTGGGTGAGAGGTTATTGCAAGGCATTGGGTGAGGGGTTAATTCAAGGGCTGGGTGAGGGAGAGGTTGATACAATGGGAGGGAGAGAGGGAGAGAGGGAGAATGTTGGAAGGTCTGGGTGAGGGAGAGAGAGAGGTTGTTGGAGTGGGTTGGTGAGAAGAAAGGGAGAGGTTCATACAATGGGAGGGTGAGGGAGAGAGGGAGGTTAGAAGGGATGGGTGAGGGAGATGGGGATTATTGGAAGGAATGGGTGAGGGAGAGAGGGAGGTTAGAAGGGATGGGTGAGGGAGATGGGGATTATTGGAAGGAATGGATGAGAGAGAGAGGGAGGCTAGAAGGGATGGGTGAGGGAGATGGGGATTATTGGAAGGAATGGATGAAGGAGAGAAGGAGGTTAATGGAAGAGGTGAGTGAGGGAAACTGTGAGAGGTTGATACAATGGGAGGGTGAGAGGACAAGGGAACGAAATACCACAGACAAACAGACAAAAGAGTCGAAGAAATATAACAGACAGACAGACAGACAGAACCTTTGCGTTAGTGCCTTATAAACCTTAAATATGACCAATAAAGTAGCCAATACGACAGAGACGGACAGACATAGAGACAATCAGTTCCCTTTAGATTTCCAACCTGAACAACAAAGCCCCACAGACAGAGATATAGATACACAGACAGACAGACAGATACACAGACAGACAGACAGATACACAGACAGACAGACAGATACACAGACAGACAGACAGATACACAGACAGACAGACAGATACACAGACAGACAGACAGATACACAGACAGACAGACAGATACACAGAAACACAGATACGCAGACAGACAGACAGATACACAGACAGACAGACAGATACACACACAGACACACAGATACACAGACAGACAGACAGATACACAGACAGACAGACAGATACACAGACAGAGATATAGATACACAGACAGACAGACAGATACACAGACAGACAGACAGATACACAGACAGACAGACAGATACACAGACAGACACACAGATACACAGACAGACAGACAGATACACAGACAGACAGACAGATACACAGGCAGACAGACAGATACAGACAGACAGACAGATACACAGACAGACAGACAGATACAGACAGACACACAGATACACAGACAGGCACACAGACAGACAGATACACAGACAGACAGATACACAGACAGACACACAGATACACAGACAGACAGACAGATACACAGACAGGCACACAGAGACACAGACAGACACACAGGTAGGCACACAGAGACACAGACAGACAGAAAGATACACAGACAGACACACAGACAGACACACAGATACACAGACAGACACACAGACACACAGACAGACACAGAGACGGAAACACACAGAACAGTCAGAGCCATAACCCTTTCAGTCAATGTCTTTTAGATCTCAAATTTAAGCAATAAAGGATCTAATACCCCAGGTAAGTAAAGGCTTTGATACAGAAAGGATCAGATATTTGATGAGTTGGGACGGTAAGGGATCTGATCCTTTGTGCGTTAATAGTGTCGGGAAATGTGAAAATGAATGAAAAGGGATCAATCTCTGTCTGTTTCTCGGTCTGTCTGTCTGTCTCTCTGTCTGTCGATGTCTCGTTCCATCCTTAGTATTATCTCTCACCAGTATTATCTACCACTATCTCTCACTATCTACCACTATCTACCACTATCTACCACTATCTCTCACTATCTACCACTATCTCTCACTATCTACCACTATCTACCACTATCTACCACTATCTACCACTATCTCTCACTATCTACCACTATCTACCACTATCTATCAGTATCACCTTTACCCCAGATTGGACCAGGTGTACTGATCCCCGCAGCCCACTACAACATATCCATTTAATCCTGAGCGCAGGTAGAGCAAAAGGGTTACACACCTGGAAAATAAATCAATTAAGAGGTAGACCTGAATTTAACTAATTGGAGCACAGGTAATTGAGTTGTGATTGTGCTATGAATATAATTTGGCGGTGAAGAGAGGAAGAGGAGGAGGAGGAGGAGGAGGAGGAGGTGAATAGTGATATGTATTTGTTTGATAAGATCTCGTGTGTGTGTGTGTGTGTGTGTGTGTGTGTGTGTGTGTGTGTGTGTGTGTGTGTGTGTGTGTGTGGATCTTTCCCCCTTTTTTTTGTCACAGGAGAGAACAAAAGCCTCCTAGCGGCGGTCCAGGAACACAATTCTCACCTTATCAGCCTCCGGAGTTAAAAAGGTAGAGGGAGTTACTATTTCAGGGTCGTACATCAGTGAACTCCCATTGTCAGTGAGGGGAGAGGGGAGGAAAGAGGAGGAAGAGGAGCGAGTTAGAAAAGAAGGTCCTGTTTGCAGCAGTTTTTAATTTTCCTTCCAACCTCATTTTTCTTCCTTCTATAAGTAACAAAAACGACAATAAATATAAAACAAAAAAAAACAATAAATATGTAACGAAATTAATAAAAGATACGAAAGATCATCAAATTTTACTTATTTTTATAATTTTGGTTTTAGTATATATGTATGTATGTATGTATGTATGTATGTATGTATGTATGTATGTATGTCAAGGAGTAAATCAACAAACAACATCTTTATTCCTATAGACGCAGCTGTGTGAGTTATGGCCTTTAAGGGGGTAATTATCCAGGACTAACTATTGACCACAGGAGGAGGAAGGCAAGCTGGGGAGAAGGAAGGGAAGGGAAGTGAAGGAGATTGAAAATGAAAAAGAAAAGTAAGAGGAGGAAGGAGAAGAGAGGTTGAAAGTCGCAGGAGAAGAGGCAGGTGAATAGAACAGGTGGATGAGGAAGGAAGGATGGAAGGAAGGTAAGGAAGGAAGGAAGGAAGGAAGGAAGGAAGGAAGGAAGGTAAGGAAGGAAGGAAGGAAGGAAGGTAAGGAAGGAAGGAAGGAAGGAAGGAAGGTAAGGAAGGAAGGAAGGAAGGAAGGAAGGAAGGAAGGAATAAGAAGGATGGAAAATGAGACAAGGAAGGGAAGAGTAAGAAATATGAGGGTTTAGTAGAAAGGAAGGACGAGAAAAGAAATGTTAAGAAGACGAAAGACTCAAGAAGGCCAAAAGATAGAAGAATATTGATTATTTTGTCTGTTTTTGTCTATATTTTCCCCCCTTAGCTTTTCTCAGTTATTCCCTCATTTCAAACTTGTTCCACCGTAGTCTATGTTCTTTGAGTATATATTCCCTAAATACATTCTACTTCCTCATTTTCTACAACAAACACAGTTAATATCTCAATTACACAAACACACACACACTACTCTCCCAGTTCTTCATAGTTCCTAGTTGTGTTGAGTAATGTCCCAATTCATTCAATTATTATCAAAACAAAATGCGAAAGTCAGTCTCTACTCAGAAGGTCTCCAGAATCAAATAAATAAAAGTCAAGTCATATTTTACCTCAGCAAACAAAAACGACTTTGTGGATTATGAATGGACAAAGAAAATGATGTGTGGGTTGCCGACTTCCTGCAGAATACAGTTGCCTGAGGGAGTCGTATCTAAGTTATCATACATGTTCTTGTGGCCCGTCTGATAGTGATTTACGTACTGGAAGTTGGTGTGTGTGTGTGTGTGTGTGTTACTGAATAACCCTGTGTGTACATGAGTTTGTATATACACATAAACGCACACGTGTGGATGTGTTCATGCAAGCCGAGTGAATGAGCGCGTGAGTAATTAGAAAAAACAAAACACTTCACGTTGATGAAAATTAAATAGTTTCATTTCATATAAAAACAAAAACAAGAGAAAATGTGAAAAAAGAGAAACAATAAAAGTAATTATACAAATAAACAAAATGTTATTTCATTAAACTTGTAAAATGAAAAGATAACATAATTAAAGCGTCAGTCTCGTTACGTATAAATTAATGGTTCTCGCAACTACTGACCGAAAATCTTAATAAACGGTGTATATATTTTTGGGCCAGGTAAGAATCTAATTAAGTCAACAGGTAATTATGTTTCCCAAGGGGTGAGGCGACCGAGACCAGGTGTGGTGGCGGAGACCAAGAGTGGTGGCCGAGACCAGGTGTGGTGGCGGAGACCAAGAGTGGTGGCCGAGACCAGGTGTGGTGGCCGAGACCAGGTGTGGTGACCTTGATAAAGTAAGACAAAAACAACAACAATAAATACTATCTCGGATGGATAACAATAAAACCAACCTAAATACAAACTGATCAGGTTAGGTTAGGTTAGGTTAGGTTAGGTTAGGTTAGGTTAGATTAGGCGAAATAACCTGGGGTGCCTAATCTTCACGTGATACACAAAACACAGAAAGAATTAGTGATTGAAAAGTTACAGAAATATAAGGACCAGGAAGATGGGGGGGGGGGGGAAGGTTGGGGGGGGAGGTGAGGTGGGGGGGGTAGAGATATATTTCACGCTCTAAATGCTAGCAGGAGCCGAGAATTTAATGCCAGCGCTAATTCTTCCCTCCTCGCTGTTGGGAGATAAGCCGGGGAGTAGTTTGTTGTGTCGAGCAAATAGATTTTAAAGTAATTCTGAGAAATATGAGTTTCTGGCACACTTGGGAGGATTTTATTCTCTGTTGTGTTTTTGTAATTGGGATTTTGGGGCCAGGGTTCATTATCGTGGTATATGTTTGTTTTCATTCTGGTATTATTATTATTATTATTATTATTATTATTATTATTCCTTTACTTGTGAAAAAATGTCAAAACACACACATATAAAAAACTTTCCTTAGTTATTCTTACATATTTACATAATACTTGAAAAACTTTACATATCATAATGCAT